>LS569877.1:662789-689611 GCA_900490775.1 Pristionchus maxplancki
AGTAGCCAAACCAGTGGTTGAGGTAATGGTCAACCAGTGGTTGGAGTAGTGGTCAACCAGTGGTCAGGGAAATGGTCAACCAGTGGTCACGGTAGTGGTTGACCACTGGTTAGAATGTCACGTCGATAATAGCATGAGTTCCCTCATACAGTAACCCATCCATACATGGAACGTCCATGTACGGTGGCCACATCCAAAAACAACCTCTAGTGAGATCGCAGTAAAGTGCAGAGATGCACTAGTCCAGTCAGAAGAGGGCCGCGGGAAGGGACCTTGTAGGCAAGGCGCGTGCTAGTCACGACGGGTAAGGTACCTGCTTAGTGGTCAACCAGTGGTCAGATTTCAACTGGTCAACCAGTGGTTAGAGTAGTGGTCAACCAGTGGTCAGAAATTTAGTGGTCAACAAGTGGTTGAGGCAGTGGTCAACCAGTGGTTGGCTCAAGCTCCGCCCCTTTTTAGTGGTCAACCAGTGGTTGGGAGAAACCAGAGTAGACACGCTCTCAATCTCATTGTTCATTCAAATTTCCCATTCACTGCATCGATCGCACCCATCCGAAGCGATTCTTTGTCCTTCTCTCTACGGATTCAGCTCATTTTTCATCTATCTAATGTCAATTGACCAACTGAATCAATTGTTCTTCATTTATTTGCAGCTTTCACACTTTCTCACTTACTTCGTCAGTTAGCGATCACAGGGGTCACCATTCTAGTAATCGTCGAGAAGGGTGTCCTTGGCTAGCGAGAGGGAACGGGTAATCAACCGAGTGAAATAGAGAGAAAGTGATGGAAACATAACATAATCGTGCACATAACTGGCACACTGACGCATTGAATTTCGCTCTAATTACACTCTAATTGGTCCCTTGTTTGATAGTTGCTCCACCGATAGCTTCATCATTCGTCGAATCACTGCTTTCTCCCCCCCCCTTTCATTCCAGAATGTTGTGTCTGTGTCTGTTTTCCATTCAAAAACAGCTCGCGTTGTTTGAGTTTGATCGGCGTTCCCTTCGAATTTACACCGCCTCCAATCTAGTGATCGTGCATTCGAAAGTGGCTCTCTTTATCCCGCGCACTCTCTGATCCACCGGAGAAACGAGAGAACACGCGGAATGAAGAGAGCCCCTTTTTCTACCTACTGTAAATGAGTTCGGTGCATTTCAGAGAATGCCGAGGAATCAGATCGCGCCTGCTGAGAAGTTTGAGGAGGTTCCTCGACCGACTGCAGATCCCGAGACCGGGTGAGATTTCCAAGTTCATTTACCTGTGCGATATAGTAACTGATCCCGGTGCATGTTACTATTCACATTCCTCTCACGAAAACATGCACTCAACCTCTTCCTAAAACCAGAATACTCTGACCTTTCTGGAACTTCGCCTAATTATCACTGATGATCTCTCTGTGACTGATCACAGGAGATAGTGTGTGATCTGCAGTAAATTTGCGGGATGTTCCTTGGAAATCGGCGCCTGTTTGTCATCCGTTGACACTGATCTCGGTCGACATTTTCCACTCCGCTGGAAAGAGTCGACTGGTATCCCCCAGTGCCCACTGTGTAGTGCACGGATTTGGCTCGGTTTAGGCTGCTTTGGATCATGCTAGATCAACCGGGTCACTTGTTTGATCAATGCGCTACTGGTCAGAAGCCGGAGGCGTTAGGGGTGAGAACAGGAATGAAAGTGGTCATCTGGAACACCGAACAGTGAAGTGTAGTCAAGTACGCAAAAATAGTAGTGGTGCACGGTGCGCATTGCCAATTGGGCGGAAGCTAATTGGTAATGTGCACCAGCACCTCTCGCACTACGAATATCTCACAA
The DNA here is from genome assembly GCA_900490775.1 of Pristionchus maxplancki. Taxonomy (NCBI): domain Eukaryota; kingdom Metazoa; phylum Nematoda; class Chromadorea; order Rhabditida; family Neodiplogasteridae; genus Pristionchus; species Pristionchus maxplancki. The sequence continues at coordinate 664,605 of LS569877.1, forward strand.
CACACCACAAGTCGTCGAGGGAAAGAGACCAACCCATCAGTCCACACGTCTGTCACTGTTATCTATTGATAACCGACCGAATAGTGGTACGGAAAAGTCTCCCCTCCCCCATTGTCCCCTTCACTCATTCCTTACTACTCGAAGACGAAGGACCACTCTGATTTGATAATCGATAATCAATCATCGATAATCATGTCTCTGAACAGGCTGAACATGGGAGCTGCACAAGCTGTGCTGAAGGAGGAGAAAGAAGCTAAACCGGTGAGATCCGCAGCATTTTTTTCGAGTTTTCAAGAGATTTTTTCAGAGGTCCTTTCGCGATTCCAAGCACTTTCAACCATTGATGGTCGCGTTTCTCTGCTTTGGCTTTGCAACCTTCCTATCTGTGTATATGCTGTATTATATGAAAGTGAGTATTTGGGTGCCTTTGGAGTACCACGAAAGAGCGTCTATCCTCCCCCAATTCTGCGTTGGCCATCTCAAGAATGAGTGAAACTCTTTGGAAACCTCCAATATCAGTATTTGTTCTCGATTGTCCGTAATTCTGGAAACGCACCGTTGTCCATTCAGTGATGATGATTTTCAGGTATTTCTCGACGTCTACCACATATCGACAGGATGGATTCAAATAGTGCAGGTACAATTAAGTGTTTCGAATAATATTTGAATATTTCTGATCAGGCACTATTCCTCGTCTGGAACGCTGTGAACGACCCCATGATGGGATATCTCCAGGTTAGTCAGAATTACTTTTATTCGCCCGATGTCTCGAAAATGAGCGATTCCTTCCAGGACATTGGCTGTTGTGGAATGACATGGATCATGGACCGACGAAAGGTTAGTGATCTATGCGCCGATAGTGCAATTTGTGTGTCTAAGTAGGTTGTTTTCTCTTCACCTTTCGCTCAAAGCTGATAACGTTCCCATGGTCATTCCGATTCTTTCACTGATTCCTCGTCGATTCAAGACATTTCTAGTCCCTAGACGTGTCGGATTGTCTCTATCTCTTGTGTCGTGAGGTCCAAAGAAAGCACCAGTACAGATGAAACACAGAAAAGAGCCGGAAAGCATATGATTTCACACAACGAGAAGCTTTGACCTCACAGTTAACCTTTCAAGAGACAGTGAAGCTAACAAAATAAATTACAGGTAATAATGTACTGCGCCCCAGTGTTCGCTTTCTCCTACATGATCTTCTGGTTCCCGTGGTCGACGTGAGTATCACAAATGATAAAAGATGAAAGTCATTTGATTAGAAATTCGGTTCCAGAACGAACACGGTCATCACTGGAATTCATCTTCTCGTCGGTCTCTTCCTCTTCGATACGATTCTCACTCTCGTCCTATCGGCATACTGCGGAATTCTTGTTGAGGCTTGCTCGAAGCATTCGGTAACCAATTTCATCGTCGGTTATGTTTCACACAGTCGATATCTTTAACCGTCCATCAATACGTTGATTGTTCTTTACCATTCCTGCAAAAAATGACAATAAAATGATTCCAGCAACGCGTTCGGTGCTTGGTCTACGCTGAGCTCTTCGGTATCCTTGGAGGATCGATTATATTCCCTCTCAACGTCTTTTCCGATGAGGCCAAGAACTTTGGACGATTCCAAGTGAATGCTTTATTATGTGCCATTTCTGATCACAGGCGCCAAATGTATCAACGACCTCTAATTAGACAATCGCAGGTCGGCTGCGCAATCATTGCTGTGATCGGGGCTGCCTCCATGTCTGGTAAGAAAATGGTGTATAATGGAATATTTAGGAATTCATACCTATCAACAACTCAACGCAATGATGTTGAACTAGCGGAACTTACAAATTGCAGGAGGTGCCTACTTCCTGAACACGAAGAAGGAGCACGAACTGCACGAGGAGATCGAGATGGCCAAGGTTTTTTCTTCGTTTTTATGGTCGGATGAACAGCAATATTGAACATGCAATTCACTAAAGCAATACGAATCCTGTGAAACATATTTGACATAATTTGAGTACTTGTTTACGATCAATAATAACAAATCCAGGACCCCGATGCGATACCGCCGAAGGAGCCGGAGAGCTCGTTCAAGAAAGCTATCAGGTGGGTGTTTTATTGCGTCGACAGTCGATCGGAGTCTAATTGATTGGGCAAGTTCCAAATATTCTGGCTGCTTCCAGAGTCTCATGGCAGATCATCCGCGAGCCTCGCTTCCTCTGTCTCGTCGGAGCGCAGTTCATGCGATCCATGAGGTGAGTTCCGCACTTTGATTTATCCTTATCGGCTGTGAATTCCACACCCTCGTGAGGTCACGCGAACACAGTGGAAACACATGATAATCGAACGATTAGGAAAGGACAGACTGCGTTCGCGCGTCAGACACCGATTTCCGGCCACTGATAGTAGAACGATCGCAGAACGGTCGCGACGACTCACCATCAAATTTTCCATTATAGGACCGTCGCGACGGGCACATTCGTGATGATTCTCATCGGTGCTCTCGTCTCGAGACCGGGATTCATGGAGGCCGGATCGCCCTCACTCTCTGCTTTCTACTCACTGATTCATCCTATTGGAAGCGTGAGATACTGAGATTTTAAAAATGATAATGGAAGAACACGAATGAGTCCATCGTTCGTTGTTGCGTTTGTGTGTGACATGAAACGTATCGCAATCGTAAAAAACTGGATATGATGGATCGAAAAGGCAAATCCTTCGCAGATCCTCTTCATGGTGCTCTGGAAGCCTCTGGCCGTGCTGGGCACACACAGGATGATCCTCATTCTACTGGGAGTTGCGCGTGAGCACATTATCATCTTTTAATGTCTCGAAAACAATCAAGTAAAATCTTAAATTGTAGTGGTGAACGTCTCGATCGCTCTCATTCTCGGCCGTAGCGACCCCCTCTACGTCATTGTGTACATAGCGATTGAACAGTGAGTTTTTTACTGAATTGAATGAGGGAGACTTTGGGCACCTGTGCAGTTCGTCAGATGAATAATAGAGCAGCACCCATTCTTGAACCAGGGATGGTGGTATGAAGTGGATGGAGAGAGACTCCTCCGGAAAAATTCTCACGTACCACATTCTGAGTTGATCATCGACACAACTTTGTTTTTTTTCAATCGGAATAGCAAACGTTGACAAGAGTCGGACAGCGATGAACCTTAGAACCTTACCGCAAAGATGAAAAATTATCATTCTTCTGGAACCTAAAAAGTCATTCAGAATCTCGGCATCTTGTGGTGGTCACTCCTTCGGAATGCTACTGGCTGGAGAAGTTGTTGATACTGATACGAAGACGCACAAGAGGACGTAAGTTTTACTTCGATCGAATATACTCGTTCTAATGTGGTGTTAGTTTTTTTTGGAAAAATCTCTGGAAAAAAGAAAATGGGTGTTAGTTTTTTCCAGAGATTTTTCCGGAACAAGCTAAAGATTTGAATTCCCGCAATTTCCGATTTCCGCATTTTCTCAGCTCCTGGTCAAGCAATGCTCACAAAATTTAACATTTAGATTCAAGGTTGTGTAATCAAAGAAATTCCATAACTTTGTGTCCATAGGTCATCGGGGAGCCGAGATATTGTGGAAATTTGAAAAATGCGGGAATTCAAATCTTGAGCATTTTCCGGAAAAATCTCTGGAAAAAGCTAACACCCTTTTCCCTTTTCCGGAGATTTTTCCAAAAAAACTAACACCACATAACACCGCATAAGACGCGTCAAAATTGAATACCCTTAGAAAAAATTGCAGATCACCTCTCTCCACGCTCATTTTCACGCTGAAAGCCCTCTTCACGAAGCCTGCGGAGCAACTTTCGCCATTGATCTTCATCTCCCTACTTGACAGGTGAGCGTAAACCGTTGAGCGTACCGTCTTCTCTATTCTCACTTTGAGATACCAGACGAATTTCAGAGGAGGTTTCACCGAACATCGCTCGAGCTGCCTCAAAGAAGCGCCCAAACTAGGAGCAGCTATCAGCAATTCTACGCTCTTTGATGTTCCCACAACAACCGCAGCTTTTCTAGAGTAAGTTGCACTTTGTTTGAATCGTGAAAATTGAATTGTAATGCTTCAGTGTGGAGCGACCCGAGTGCACTACGTTGCTAGACACAATGCATTCATCGATGCTATACTTCACTCTGTTCTGCACTATTGGTGAGTTTTTCTCTATTTTCACTCTATAGACAAATAACTTTTATAGGTGAGATAGCCATAATCAGTCTGGATTACTGGTACAAGAGGAGAGTGCTCAAGGAGAATGATGTCAAGGTTTGGAACAGAATGGAACTTTCAACCAAAAACATTCATTTCCCAGACAAATCCTCTTGAGATGCCTCTAAATGAAGAAGAATTCATAATGAAGAAGCGGGAAGTATAGCGATACGAGTAGCATTAGATTCATCTAATTGTTCCCTGTTGCGATCTTTGTTTGAAGTGCTTGTATTGCCATGAATTCATCAATAAATCGGATAAATGTGTCGTAAATTGTAGTCGCCGAGAACAAAATCAACTGATCGACTGTCAGTAATCGTCAGTTATGTCGATGCATAGTCTGGGTAAAATCGCAGAATAAATCGCACTGGCTTCGACTCAAATTTTTCACTATAGTTTTCGTTCCAGGCAAAGTCTCTCGAAATGTCTCTTAACAAATAAGATTTTATAAATAAGAAACGTGGAGCATAGCGAATGCAATGCAATAGCAAAAAATGATAAATTCTCTTTTTTCTTTTCGTCATTAAATCTCATAAAATAATTGTGAAACACGATTATTAGTAGGTATCATCAATCAGTCGGATTTGACGGTCTTCTCTTTAGCAATCACAACTTCCGGTTCCTTCTTCGCATCTTCTTCGTGAACATATGTGCACATGTCGACAGTGTCAAGAATCATCTGTAATATCCAAAATTTATGGCATAACGAAACATTATTTGCGACCATCTGGCACAGCTTAATTAGACAAACCTCAATGATGATTCTGACTATGAGAACGGCAAGGAGAATGCAAATGATGATCAGAACGAACTGAAACGAATCAACGATGATGACAAGATAGAATTAAATTTATCTGTCAACTCGACAAACTTAGAATGTGTAATATTCGGCAGTTGGTTCATGACTGAACTTCGAAATTACTAACCTTGAGCGGCGTCTCGATCATCTCGACTTTATTCAAGAGTCGCTCAGAGCAATCATTGAGATTGGTCGGGAATGAAAACCAGTGACGCCTGTGCTTCGAAAGTATTCAGAAAAATGCAAAGAAGGAAAATATCTCACAAGTCTCTTCTGATCTCATTGGCGACTCCGAATGCGTTCTCAGCAACTGAGTCGACCGTCTCAATCTGTTCCTGTCCCGAAGAAGCACTGAAGCAGTTTCGAAAATGAGACAAAGTGTGATGAACAACCCACATCGTTCCAGTGACTTTCTTCAGAGCGTAAGCCTTGCCCTCATCTCGCTTCACCTGGTCCAAAATGGTGTCGCCCGGTTGGCGAACTAAAAAAAGCAATTAAAAAACTGAAATGGGCGGCTCGCAATGAATACCTGAATCTTTCCCGGCCAGCGCACTCATGGTAGAATATTGAAGTAGAAAGGAACAATGAAGGGTCTTGAGCAGAGAAGGGGCGGTTCGCTCATTAGTAACCCGGAAGTGAATCATTCCCGCGTTCCTTGTTCGACGCCGCTCTTTAGAATATGTGGTTTTTACGAAATGCGAAAAGGGGTGCGCGTGTGGTGTGCAGTTTTTTTTAGCCAGACCATGCTTTGAAATAAACGATCAGTTGAATCGAAGAGTACAGAACGTTCAAGCAGATATCAACTTGGTTCGTCACTTGGCTCCATCACATTTTGAGAACTATTTTTGCATTTTCATCGTGCACATTTATGGTATGTTATCAGATATATTAAGATGAAAGTTCAGCCAATTCTCTCCACGATTGCTCCCATTTCTTTCTGTCTGGGTGGGATGTTTCGATCGCGCACAGCGTTGCACACATTTTGTCCGATTCAGAATTCTTTTGCACGATCGAGATGCAGCTAAATATTCGATTAGAAATTAAACTTTGTTGCTGTTTTACTGGGCTGTACACAATTGTATATCGCCTCCGACATACTCGTTCAAAGCTTCTTCCTGAATGGACCGAATTCATTCATTATTAAACTCATTATTCACCAGATTCATCTCTTTTCTCAGTTCACCAAACTTATTGCACTCTTTTCTGCATTTGATCGAGTCATCAAAATGACAGTACCATGCAATGCATCTGAACATTAAACTTTAAAGGGGGGCAGGCACGAAGCGAGAGAGAGTCATCTTAGCCAGAGGGTATATTGCGCGCGGTCTCTCCATTTCGCACGCTCTCTCGCTCGTTGCCTGCACCGCAGGGTCATTTGGCACACAGCCAATTGATCATAACTCGGTTTGAACTCAAAGTGATAGTTTGGGAGTTTCGAAAGTGTGATCGGGTAACGACGACCCATCATCTCACGTCGAGAGCTCAGTTAGCCAGATATTCGTGCCTAACCCCCTTTAATACTCATTAATTTCTACTTACTGGAGACTGCGCTCCCCTGCTTGAGTCGTTGGGTTCTCAGCGTCCAACAACTGAATTGACATTCTCTCTGTTTCTGCATCTTATTAAAAAGTAAAAGAATTATTTTTGTATAGAGATCACGCAAGAATAAGCACATCACTTTAGAAACATACTTCATGATACCCCTTGTAGAGGGCGTTATCCCACTTTGAAAGCCCGGCGTTGAAGCAGAAAAGATTAAAGAGTACCGTCAAGCGGGAGGAAAACGTTACAAGCACCGAATAGTACGGAATAGTTCGGTACTTTACAGTCCAGGCTCGCAAGTCCGTCAGGGTTGACGAAACGTTTCAATTTTTGGAGTATAAGCCCTTGAGGTGATTACCTAAAATGCGTTTTCTTAGTTTTTTGATAGGACACTTCTAAACCATATTGATCGGGTACGTTTAAAAGGCACTTTGGTGGTGCGAAAACGTGGTGCGTGGTGCACTCTATGGCGGAAGCCCTCTCTATTCAATTGGAATACTGCATTTGATTTTTCATGACCTGAACACACAAAAAACACTTTTAAAAAGTTGTTCAAACACTCTAATACACTAATAATGATGAGTGCACCACACACCACGTTTTCGCACCACCAAAATGCCATTTTACCGTACCCGATCAATACGGTTTAGAAGGGTCCTATCAAAAAATTAAGAAAACGCACATTAGGTAATAACCTCGAGGGCTTATACTCCAAAAATGGAGACTTTTCGTCTACTCTGACGGATTTGCCAGCCTGGACTGTAAAGTACCGAACTATTCCGTACTATTCGGTGCTTGTAACGTTTTCCTCCCGCTTGACGGTAGGAAGAGGACGGAAAGAAGCTTCATCGCTCGATTGAATGAATGCCGAAATGAAAGTGTTTTATGGCAAAAACGTGGGAAATTTGTTGCGAATACTGCAATTGCACGAGTGCTGAGTCACGGATAATTGGTATCTCTTCTTCAAGAATACATTTTTTCAAGTAAAAATTAAATCAAAAAGATATAACTGTTGCTGTGACATAATGTGTTTGTAAATTTTTTTTACAGCGTTCAGAAGTCTAAATAATGTAGTCGAATGTGCTTAGAAAGGCTGGCCTTTCTAGTACACTCTCTTCTCGTGTTTATCTATTGATAACAGACCAGGGAACCGAAGAAGTCACTTCATTCCCTTCACCCATACCTTACTTCCTCGGACTGATCAACCCGTTTTTAATCGATCTTTAATAGTTTAAATCATGTCATTGCGTAGTGTTGATAAAATAGGAGGCCGTATAGCGCTGAAGGATGATAAGTTAGCGGAGTCGGTGAGAATACAATTAAATCATTACTATTATTCTTTATTTCGTAGAATTCCTTCCGTGATTCGAAACACTTTCAACCATTGATGATAGCCTTCATCTGTTTTGGTTTCGATTCTTTCTTATCGGTTTACATGCTGTACTACATGAAAGTGAGTCTATTCCTTCTTTAGTTTAGTTTATGGTTAATCTCACAGGTTTTCCTTGACGTTTATCACATATCGACAGGCTGGATTCAAATAGTACAGGTATTATTAATGTTTTATTTGAATAAAACGTGTTTTATTCAGGCGTTGTTTCTCGTTTGGAACGCAGTGAACGATCCCATGATGGGGTACTTCCAGGTATTACAAACTAAACGTCATATTAGAGCATTCCATAACGTTTATTTCTTATTCAGGATATCGGGTGCTGTGGTATGACATGGATCATGGATAGAAGAAAGGTTAGTTACTCATCTTGTTCATTGTTGTCTCAGATGTATTCCCTTTTCGAAAATTAACGAAAGTTTTTTCCTTGCTATGTTACGAAACAGCGCTTTTATGATTTCCTCTCTTCCTTATCTGAGAAGGGAGGGTCATCTGAGGCAATGATGAAGTGAAAACATCTGATGATCAAGAAATTAAATCATGATCTCGATCCTCGTAGAATCTAAAGTTTATCGTGACAATATGGAAAACCAATATACTATTTTGTATTCAGGTCCTAATCTACACTTCTCCAGTATTCGCTTTCTCCTACATGATCTTCTGGTTTCCATGGTCAACGTAAGTTCTGAAATTGAGTTATAAATATGAAAATGAGTTGTAGCACGAACACGGTCATTACTGGGATCCATCTCCTTGTCGGCTTATTTCTTTTTGATACCTTCCTCACCCTCGTGTTATCTGCCTATTGCGGAATCCTTGTTGAGGCCTGCTCCAAGCACTCGGTATGCATTTTCATTCGATTCATTTTCGAAATATTGTTCCAGCAACGCGTTCGCTGTCTCGTCTACGCTGAGCTCTTCGGTATCCTTGGTGGATCTCTCATCTTACCACTCAACGTTTTCTCCGATGAAGCCAAGGACTTTGGGCGATTCCAGATCGGAGCCTTCGTGATTGCAATTGTCGGTGCTGTTACTATGGCAGGTACTGATGATTTTCCTATTCCAAAGGATGGTTCAGCATAACTAACTGTATCCACCGCCATAGGACATTCATATTTTCTGCTATACAGGCGGCGCCTACTTCATTGCCCCAAAGAAAGAGCATGAACTACACGAGGAGATCGAAATGGCAGAGGTTTTGTATTTGTTTAATTTGCAAATGATATTGATGAAATAAAGTTCAGGATCCCGAAGCTCCACCCGGAACTTCCTCAATGATCCCGGACAACTCGTTCAAGAAGGCTGTTAGGTTTGTGTTTTTGTTTTTGTTTTTAATTTGTGTCCGACACTTCCTGAATGCGAATGATTCTTTGTAGAGTCTCCTGGCAGATCATTCGTGAACCTCGCTTCCTCTTTCTCTTCGGTGCTCACTTCATGCGAATACTTCGGTAATAAATCTTAAATAAATCCTAATTCGAAATCTACTATAGGAGAACTGCCACTGGAACTTTCCTGATGATTTTCGTCAATGTCCTAGTGTCTCGACCGGGGTTTCTGGAGGCTGGCTCTCCAACCCTATCACTTTTCTACTCGTTCATACATTCCATGGGAAGCGTAAGTGTTTTCAGCAGCATAGCCTGAAAGAAAACATAGACATGAATTGATCATCATCAGATTCTCTTCATCATTATCGGTAAACCGCTCGCGATGCTGGGAACTCACAAGATGATGCTGATTCTGCATGCAGTTGCTCGTGAGACTTCTTTTGTCTTTCGTCTTTTTTTCGAATAACAAGCAAGGAATTACAGTCGCCAATGTGATAATCGCTTTCTTCCTTGGTCGCAGTGATCCTCTCTTCGTTATTATCTACCTTGGTGTCGAAATGTGCGTGTGGTGTAAACGCTATTTGGATGTTGAATAAGTTCACCTCAGAACCTTTTCATCTGCTGGCGGTTACTCATTCTTCATGCTGTTAGCTGGAGAAGTAATCGACACTGATACAAAGCAGCACAAGCGGACGTGAGATTTCAATTTCAATTTCATATTTTCAAATCAATTCACAGATCACCATTGTCAACGCTGATTTTCACACTGAAAGCTCTTTTCACTAAACCCGCAGAGCAACTTGCTCCTCTCATCTTGATCACACTGCTTGATAGGTACGACTTCCGAGTCAAGGAAGTCCATGAAAAGAGTTTTAGAGGAGGATTCACCGAATATCGCGCAAGTTGCATCAAAGAAGCGCCTAAGCTCGGAACTGCTCCGAGCAACTCAACTATCATGGATATCCCAACAACACCTTCCACTTTGTCGAGGCAATTTTTTCTTATTTTCGAAAAGCATAACGACATTTTCAGCGTTGAGCAACCGGAATGCACAACGCTGTTTGACACAATGCACTCCTCAATGCTCTACTTCACTCTCTTCTGCACTATTGGTAAGAAATTTGCTTCTGCCGATTTGCAAAATATCAACAGAGTAATCGCAAAAAGTAGGGCTGAGCCGGGGATTGAACCCGGGACCTCTCGCACCCAAAGCGAGAATCATACCACTAGACCACTCAGCCATCTGTTCACATTCGTTGCCAGCCGCATATGGAAGAACAACAAACAAATATAGCTCAACGTTAGAATCGGATTTTGTATTCATGAAGATAAACTACAGGTGAAGTGATCATAATCTCAGTCGATTACTGGTACAAGAGACGGGTTCTCAAGGAGAACGATACCAAGGTTACTATTCTATTCTAGACGAGAAAATCTTGCTCAATTTTAGACGAATCCGCTCGAAATTCCTCTGAACGAAGAAGAATTCATAATGAAGAAGCGCGATGTATAGCTTTTTCTATATATAAATGTTGTTCACTTTTTTGATAAAAGTTGCTCTTTCGTTTTCTCAAAATACCCAGACAGTCTTAACAGGATACTTCAGACAAAAGAATACCAATTTTTTTCATCAACATCAGCAACAGTTTTGTACCAGATGGTCAGTGGAAACAACGACAGGGAAGCATCTTTTCACTCATCTTCAAGCTGTCCCTCTCTCTCCACGGGAGATTGAATCATTGGGCGAACAATGTTTAGACATCATTTATTTTTTCGATATTCTAAAACAACTCGGTACTTATGGAGTTCCCCGGAAGAGAGTTTAGTTTAGCATGTCTAACCCTGTCTCCGTGATGCGTTAGTGAATCTCATTTCGAGAATGAGTGAAACTTAAAACGCGGTCTCTGTAAGAACGCAGGTGGCATGGCACAACTCCGGCAAAGTGATCGCCCGGAGCTCAAATTTGGGGAGCATGACCCCTAGGGCCAATACAAACTTCCATATGAGTTTTGACCCGAAATCTCAAATTTTGACCTACCATTATCGATTTTTCAAACTTTGGATTTTGGCATCGTGTGATAGCTCATTCGAAAGAGCATGAAAAGTTATGTTATCACCTATAATTTCGAGCAGATCCGATTATTACAACTCGAGAAATATAAGAAAATGTTCGATTTTTCGATACTTTTGGCATAAATGGGTGCAGCTCCCGAGAAAGTTTTCATTTCCTGTTTCTGAGTTTTGACTATGATTTGTGAAAACTATTCAAGAAAAAGATTATGAATTAAAATTGGGAGTTTTTCAGTGCCGAAGAGCAGTTTTGACTGTCCGAACGAGCCCACCCCAAGGGTAAAAATTCGTTTCCATCAATGTAAGTCCGAAGTTTGGGTGAAAATTAAACTTGATTCAGTTCTAAACTCAATAAATATTGTGACAAAACGTATCCGAGCACTTTTGAAAGAGTAAGAAATTTTTTCGGGGAATATATTTTTCAGACCGAATTTTTTTCAAAATCGTCGAATTCATCAGAAACAGCGCTCTTTTCAGCTAAAAATGATGTAGAAGCTATTATAATATGAATGCACATGTTTTTGGCACATTATCACCGACTTCGTAAAAATCGATTTTGACCCGGCCTATTTCAATGGAAAAAAGTCAAAAATTTTAGCTTGTTTCTTTTATGTGCTAAATTGACTCCAAATGAGTTATTGGTGCATATTAGGTCATTTTTACGCAAAAAAGTGCTGTTTCCGATGAATTTGACAATTTTGAAAAAATTTTGGTCGGAAAAATATTTTCACGGAAAAAATATCTTACTCTTTCAAAAGTGCTCTGATACCTTTAGTAACAACATTTATTGAGTTTAGAGCTGAAACAAGTGAAATTTTCACCCAAACTTCGGACTTACATTGATGGAAACGAATTTTTACCCTTGGGGTGGGCTCGTTCGGACAGTCAAAACTGCTCTTCGGCACTGAAAATCTCCCAATTTTAGTTCATTATCTTTTTCTTGAATAGTTTTCACAAATCATAGTCAAAAATCATAAACAGGAAATGAAAACTTTGTCGGGAGCTGCACCCATTTATGCCAAAAGTATCGAAAAATCAAACATTTTCTTATATTTCTCGAGTTGTAATAATCGGATCTGCTCGAAATTATAGGTGTTAACATAACTTTTCATGCTCTTTCGAATGAGCTATCACACGATGCCAAAATCCAAAGTTTGAAAAATCGATAATGGTAGGTCAAAATTTGAGATTTCGGGTCAAAACTCATATGGAAGTTTGTATTGGCCCTAGGGGTCATGCTCCCCAAATTTGAGCTCCGGGCGATCACTTTGCCGGAGTTGTGCCACTTATCACCCCATTCCCTGCGTTCTTATGGAGACTGTGTTTTAACCTTTTTTTCCGCGGAACTCCACAAGTGCCAACAACTCTATCGGCGTTATACCCTCATGTTCATGTTCTTTAGTGTGCTCATCCGTAATGGTGACCATCATATTCTCTCTCTCTCTCGCTTTTATCTACTGATAACAGACCGGTGGAAAAGTTTCTCCTTTTCCTCGCTCCCTCCCCCATTCTCCTCTTCTCTCGGACGGAAAACTGTCGATCTACCGATCGACAATCAATCATTAATCATGTCGATGCGAAGTTTGGACAAGATAGCTGAGACAACAGCGCTGCAGGATGAAAAGGAGAACAAACCGGTGAGGTTTTACCATTTTTGATTTACCATTTTTTGAATTTGTGTGCATCAAAGAACGAAAAATCTTCCAGAGGACATTCCGCGATTCAAAACACTTCCAACCATTGATGGTCGCGTTTCTCTGTTTTGGATTCGCTACTTTCCTATCTGTATACATGCTGTATTACATGAAAGTGAGTTTCGTTTTACCTCACTACTTCATTGCTGAAACGTTGTTACTTCATTGTCGATCTCGTCTGTAAACTTGTAATTTAGCTTCAATCTGTCTCTTTCAGGTTTTCCTAGACGTCTATCACATATCCACAGGCTGGATCAAAATAGTGCAGGTACCTTTTGAATTACAAGGTTCAAACGTGAAACACATTTTTCAGGCACTATTTCTCGTATGGAACGCAGTGAATGACCCGATGATGGGTTATCTCCAGGTATGTTTTTCTCATTTCGTTTCAGTGTATTTTGCATTTTTTCGAAATATATTGTTTTTGAGGACATTGGTTGCTGCGGAATGACATGGATCATGGACCGAAGGAAGGTTAGTTACTCATCTTGTTAATTTTGTGATTTTATTTCTGACGGAAAAGCTGTGATTCGAATTGTTTCGATAACTAAGATCTATCTCCCCCATTCGCGCACATTTCCTTTCTGGTCTTAATTAGGGTTGTCAAAATAAAGAATCCGCCTCTTCATTTCGCGTGCTTTCTCGTCGGTCGGACCGGTGAGAGAGCACGTGAAATGAAGAGGTGGATTTTCCATTTTGAACAACATTAGTCTCAATGAGTAACAACCATCTTGTTCATTGTCGTTGTCGTGATTCAGTGTCGGATGTATTCCTTTCCATTCACAAAGCTGATAAGATGGCGCACTTAAAATCCTTTATTTACTCACGCTTTCTCGCCCGGAAGGGATCAAAGAAAGAGGGAGGGGATTTATAGTCACCAGACGGTGTCATAATTCCCTTATCTGCTCGCTAAGCCCCTGTAGTAGGTGTGATAATCCTTAGCTACTCTAAGCCCCCTCGTCCACTGAGACATCGGCACGAAGGTGGCACGGTGAAACAGGCGATCAGATGATGACAGATATCCAAAAATAACTAAAATTACATCATATTTTCGAAAACGGTCTTATGGGAATGATATCTAGCTGATATGCCTCGCTGATAAGCTCAGTCAATAATGCACCTAGATTGCACCTTTCCATCTGTACCCATTTCACAAAAAAGCAACAGAAAGACAACTTGAGGACAAAAAGCAATAATTCAGGTCATCCTCTACGTAGCTCCAGTCTTCGCCTTCTCCTACATGATCTTCTGGTTCCCGTGGTCGACGTGAGTACCAGATCTTTACCGACTGACATCACTGTTATCAAGTTGGTTGTTTGAACCTATGTAAGAAGCAGTACAACAAATATTTGGAGTGAAACATAATTAAAGAATACGAAACATGAATGCAACCAATCTTGCGAAAACAGTGTAGTTGCTCTTGTTTCTGAACTAAGCTATAGCTGCCTTGAAAATTCAAAGATTACTATTTTTCAGCACGAACACAGTTATAACTGGTCTGCATCTGCTGATCAGTCTCTTCCTCTTCGATACGATCCTCACTCTCGTACTGTCTGCCTATTGCGGAATTCTCGTGGAGACCTGCGCCAAGCACTCGGTTAGAATTTATTTTGTCAAATAACACCTGATTAGACATGTTTCACACGATTTATATTAAGAAGAATCGATCAATGAGTCGATCAATCCAGTTTTTCTGTGTCACTTTCGAATTAAAAAATAATAATTTATCATTACAGCAACGAGTCCGCTGCGTGGTCTACGCTGAGCTATTCCTGATCCTCGGAGGATCGATCATCTTCCCTCTCAACGTCTTCTCCGATGAGGCCAAGAATTTCGGACGATTCCAGGCCGGATGCTTCATCATCGCCATTATTGGAGCTGTTTCGATGGCTGGTGAGATCCATTTCATCTTGCATGAACTTTAGTAGCTCGAATTGTCAATTTTAAAGCGTTTGTAATAAAAATATCAGGCGGCGCCTACTTCCTCAATCCGAGAAAGGAGATCGAGCTGCCCGAGGAGGTCGAAATGAGCAAGGTTTGACTAATATTTCCTTTAATCGCCAATGTTTGTCTCGAATCATCGCAAATAGCTGTGAATACTCCTCAATTTACACTCCTACTGTTCAGGACGCCGCTCCGAAGGAAGATGAGAGCTCGTTCAAAAAAGCTATGAGGTGACAACAATTATTTTTTATTGTGATTCTTGGTAAAGAAGGTTGAATACGATTAGTATCTTCGCCACTTTGATAGCAATGAAGAACCTATGAAACACATTGCTCACTCGCTGACGAATCCTCTTCCAGAGTCTCCTGGGAGATCGTGTGCGAGCCGCGCTTCCTCTTCCTCGTTGGAGCACAGTTCATGAGAACACTGAGGTACTTTACGACAACACTACTAATTAGCTAATTAACTAATTAGCACTAATTAATAACCAATTATTAATTGCAGGACACAGACGATGATGACGTTCCAGATGATTCTCATCGGCGCTCTCGTCTCTCGGGCGGGATTCATGGAGGCCGGATCGCCTGCTCTCTCTTTATTCTACGCGATCGTCCAGCCGATCGGAAGTGTGAGTTACTTGTCACCAGATCTTCAATATCATTCCTATCCTCAATAAATAAAAAAATTAGACATACGCAAGAGCAGGTGCCCTGTGAGTCGTGTGAGGACATGATGTATCGCTTTATAAAGTCCTATTCAATGACTAATCATTCAGATTCTCTTCCTCTTCCTCTGGAAGCCTCTTTCCGTCCTCGGCACGCACAAGATGATGCTGATCCTGCTGGGTGTTGCGCGTGAGTCCAATGCACCTCCTAACTTTTATTTATTTTTTTATTTTAATAAATATTTTATAATTTGACTGGACATTCTTAGTACTTCAGTCCTCAACGTCATCATCGCTTTCTTCGTCGGCCGCACCGATCCCATGTTCACCATTATCTTCCTGGGCATCGAAATGTGAGTTTTTTTACTTCTGTTAACGCTCAATATTCGGAAAACTGGTAAAACATGATAAGCGCACAAGTGTGAGAAAGACAACAGCTTCCTAGATAATGCTTTGTTGATCTTTGATCTCTCCAGCATAGCAGCCTCAACCGGGTTCCGTTCCTTCTTCATGCTTCTCTCGGGCGAAGTTGTCGACACCGACACAAAGATGCGCAAGCGAACGTCAGTTTATTCATTAATTTACTTATTTACTCAATTTACTTACAACTCAATTATGATACAAACAACACAACTCGCATCTATAAACCCTGCCGATTAGGACCATACTTTTGATGATAAGAGTGATTGATTATCGGACGCTAAATAGCCTCGAGTTTGTCCCGTTTGTAGTTGACACTGGCGAGGGCGCGCTGTTCTTGGATCTGAAAATATAGAATCAGTTTGCGATTAAAACTGGGCTTACAAAGCTAATCCTCGCGTAGGGCCCGCTGCTCTTCGGTCGATTCTTGTTGACGGTCGTCGCTGTTGAAGGACGACGTTGTCGCTGTGACTGGGCATGCTGCTGAAGGATTCAGAAATGTTTTCTTAGACGGCAGACATCTTCATCATGTGAAACATACGAAGATAGGCGGTAGTTTCGAGGAATCGTCATCGTCCTCCCTTTGATCTAGCCGCTCCACATCCAGTTCTCTCGCATCGGCGTCAACGGGTGGAATGCTGTCCGCCGGCCCGATTGTGATCGTCTAAAATAATTAGAAATTAAAATGAGATTTTTCTCAATATTTCTATTAGTCATGTACCAGCTCTGTCCGCTCTCTGACTGGAGATCGTGAGATAAGGATCAAGAACATGGGAGATTCAGAATATCGTTCTCACCTGGGTCTTCGAGGCTGTGGCAATCTGATCCACGGAGATCTCTTTCGCCTCACTGCTTGATGCTCCTCTGTCGACCATCATTGATTCCTGAAGTTTGCTATGGTTTTGAATTCCTAGGCTAGTATTAGGTCTATTTCTAGAACTGGAAGAAGTGTCCAAGACGCTCAGTCAGTCCAATCAGAGGAAACGCTGAATTCAAAGGCCAGACATCTCGTTCTCAGGTTCATGACACATTCACGTCTCAGAACCAATTAGGCCTCGAAATTCGAGAGACCATGAGTAAGCGTGCACCCACAAAGACTTCCTCAACGCCTAGACGTGGTCATTAGAGCTCTCAAAAACAAAATCAATCTGACATCATCGTCTTGTTTGTTGTGACTCTTATTTTCATGCGATCCAGATATTTCCCCTTCATGTTTCCCTGACTAACCGCGGCTATCATTCTGCTTCCGTCATCCGAAATTCCATTGCTGGGAATATCGAGGGCGTTCTTCACGGGCGCATCCCCTCCATCGGCGAGGATTACGAGCTTAAATGGAGATATTGGATAAGGAGGGCGAGGAAAACAGCGATTTGGACAGAGATCTATGTGTATCTTGTCAGTCCTAACACTCTAGAGAGTAGGAAAAGTAGAGAGAGCCAGAGCGTAGTTTCGCCATAGGATTCACGAGCATCAAAACATTTGAGCTTATAGATCTAGTTCGAAACGTGCGCTACACCTCCTAATGGTAGAGTTTGACATTTGTGCGCCAGGGGAGCTAATGATTCGTTATAAATAGAGGAACTTTAGACGATAAGACACTAATAGCTACTGGTATTTTAGAGATCACAGCTGAAGTCAGCAATAACGTACAGTCTAACAATAGCACCGGCCTACTCAAGGAAATTGCATGACAGTAAGCAAGTTGTGAGAATTGTGTAGGCGAACAAATTACGAAATGGTAGAAAACAAAAACCTTGTTTATCTTGGAATCGGCGCTTTCTTTCTCCACGTTTTCTACCTTTGCCTGAGGCGTTGGCGTTACTCTACTGAAACAGAAGATTGTGAAAACCTCTTGGAAGGCTGGAAACTATTACCCATGTCCTCTTTTGCACATAAAACAGGATGCTATCGATTTCCACACGGCGTTGTCAGTGATCATATCATGTAGCACCTGTAATTAGCGTCGTTATTTCTTCCAAACTGGGCGAAAAAGCAAAAATAACGAATTAAAACAGCATTTCGGCGTCTTAGGAAGGACGTATGATAACGTATGCACACAACGCATCTTCATACTAGAGAAAATATCATGACGCAGTAGAATCATCACATGATATAGAAGATGAAGAAGAAAGTAGTAGAGCTCCTAATGAGCAGAGAAATCTTTGAACAGCTATCTAATGAGAGAAAGCAATCACAGAGTAGGCGAATAACATCGGCAATATATTTTCCTTGTCTCTCTCACGCTTATAATGAGGCCTTGCAAAATAAATTCCAGGAAGAATAGAAAATTCCGAAACTGAGGAATGACTCAAACGTAGATGAAAGCGGCGCTTAGAAATGCGTGAATTTCGACAGCTGCAACGCCTACGAGAATCAATTTCGATCGCTTAGAGGAACCCATCTACGCACTCAGATTTTTTGATGTCGAAGCATAGGAACAGATCTGAAATAGTCGCATTTCTCCATGTAAATAAGGAAGTCAGTAAAGTATAGGTAGATAATAGGTGTTAGTGCGTTATGTTCCGAGCAAGGCGGGCGCTGCCACAAAAAAACGCGGAATGAACAATCTCCCCTCAATCACAGTTCTCCCATTAGTGGAGATGAGATAGATGACAAGTAGTCATGGGAACGGGCCAAGAGGTGGAGATAAGAGATAAAATGTGAGATAAGAAGGGATAGAGAGCCACTTCATTGAGTAGACAGGCACAGACATAACAAAAAGGACGAGCGAAAGAATATAGTTCAACGAACACATGGTTGTTAGTATTCACATGGAAAAATAGAATAAAGATTGAACGCGATCCAACTCGTATTTTTGGTGTGCTTCTTCAATTGTCATTTGAAGCACTCAAGCAAAAATCAGAAGGAAATCCATAAATACAATAGGTTTTACACACAAACACTAAGTTACATGCCCATTTCTATCACAGTAAGTAGCAATTTAGCGAGGTGTGCGGATCTCTTTCCCTTGGCAAAGACTCGAATGAGAGGTGACAGCTAATCACAGGGCACCTGCTCTCTTACGTAGGAAATGTGTGCAAGTCTAATGCGCAGAGTTGGAGTGGTGATTTGAGTGAAATGGAAGATCAATTATCATTTCGAAAATATTGCAGATCGCCCCTCTCTACGCTCATTTTCACTTTGAAAGCGCTCTTCACCAAGCCCGCTGAGCAACTGTCGCCCCTCATCTTCATCTCGCTTCTGGACAGGTAAGGAAGTCTTAAGGATGCAAATGCAGTGCAAAGGCACGCGGAATTACCACTATTACGCATTTCGGAGAATCGTGAAAGTGTGGGTATACTGCACTCCCCGCGTGTTAGGCGCTAAGACTACAATTTGTCTCGCGACCCCATGACTACGCACCGACCGCACTATACGCTCCATAGAGTTTTGAGATATAGATGGCTTTTCAAGAAATGTCTCTCTTCATTCTGCACGCTTTCTCGTCTCTCTGACCGGCGAAAGAGTACGCGAAATGAAGAGACGATTTGTCGCGAAACCATTCCTAGTTTGATAGAAGCGGAAATGATAACTGTAGAAGCAGGAAGCATATTGCGAAAGCCTGGCTGCAGAATACCACTGTTCCGATGCGAATAACAACCGGAGCATGGAAAACACTGATGGATTCATCACGCGATCTATTTTTTAGCGTGCAGTTTCCTAGATTTCTCTAATCCTAGCAAAATATTTGCCCGCCTACATTCTGGACAGACTTCCTGGTTGGGTGCAGGGTAAAAAGCTGTGCAAAAAGCGGCGCAATCCTCAGTATAGTCGGCAGAGAGACGCCCGCAAAACCCAGTTACTGCTCCGAGAAACGAGCAGCGCTGAGAATATCTCACGGTGTCCCCGTTGAGGTTGATCTATCGATTAAATATTATTCGATGAAATAATTAATTAATTAATTAATTACAGAGGAGGCTTCACCGAACACCGCGCGAGTTGCATCAGAGAATCGCCCAAATTCGTCACTGGACTCTCTAACTCGACCCTAGTCGACTTTCCGCTATTCGACAACTCGACGCTAGTGGAAACAACAGCGGCAGCAATCGTTGAGTAAGTTTCAGAAAATTACAAATATGAAGCACGTTTAAAAAAAAATAGATCTTTGGCAAAATGACAAATAAAATACGTTACGAGTAGCGGAACGCTCGACTACAGTGCGCAAATTGAATTATAGTTATTGCTGGTTGTGACGCAAGACAGAGGGAAATTAGCAGTGGGGATACAAGTTAGATATCTGTGAAGAGATAAATGAGGCTGTTAGGCGAGCCAAGGCACTTGAATAGGGTACAGCTTGATTAGCGGAAACGAACTACAATCTGCCATTCACTGAATGCATTCAGCTTTCTGCCGTCTCACTAGTGGAAAGCAAACGAGGCATCTAAGATCGAAGTTCTCCCCTTCCCTCTCCATAGACTCACTCCCCCTCTATCGCAACTTCCCACCGAATCGGAGAGTTACCATGGAAATGTGGCGGAGATAAGGGGGTGCAAACGTTTTTCACGCGCTGAAAAAGAGGGGTTTGGATGACTATAGAGTAGTCAAAAGGGAAAACAAGAGGCACTAGAAATCGATGGAGCGAATAATGAGTCTACTTCAGCCTTCCTTGAATTGACTTCTTTTGGCGCTAGACTATAGAAGAAATGATTGTAGGGAGCTGAGATCGCGAAGCGATCTGTTGACAAAGACGTGCTGGGAGGGAATTGAGATTGTGGGAATTGAGTGGAGTTGAAAGTATTGAGATTGACTTGAGTTAGTCAGAAGGAGCATGGGTAAATTGTGTCCGTGAAAACACAAATGAATGACAATCAGGGAATTGTGAATTTAAAAAAATTGAAATCTTTGAATCAATTGCAGTGTGGAGCAGGGAGTGTGCACAACTCTGCTGGACACAATGCACTCGTCGATGATCTACTTCACTTTCTTCTGCACAATCGGTAATTTGTATTTATTGAATTCAGTCGAAACGTGAAAATAGGATGTGTGTTGTGCTTCACAGCTACTACTTACGACTGAGTTTCGATGAACTTCAATGTGCGAAAACCGTATTTTAAAAAAAGTTACAAACTTCTGACTGACTTCTGATTTCAGCTGAGATTATCATAGTCTGCGCGGACTACTGGTACAAGAGGAGAGTGCTGAAGGAGGAGGATTCAAAGGTATTTTTTAAATTCAGAATACGTTGATGCTTACTTGATGAGGTTAGATAGAAGGACACAACTACTACAAAACGTCACGCACAAAAGTTCACTTAATTGAGATGTCAGAAGATCATAATCTTGATTTTGTAGGCGAATCCGATGGACATTCCTATGAACGAGGAGGAATTCATCATGAGAAAGAAAAGCATCCCGAATTAATAACATCATCACAACTCTACTTCATTCCTTATCTCGAAAATGCCTTTGCTCATTATTTCACGATGTTTTTGTATTGTATAACTGTCGAACCTCGGCCAAAAGAAACGAAGGTTCACGTCATCAACTGGTATCTCTTGTTTTGTCAGTTTTCGTACCGCATACAGACTTGGTAACCATCGAGTATTCTGCCGAAACTACAAAACATTCAAAAGTTTTGACAATAAGTCGCTCAAAACAAGTTGATCTAAGTTTAACCCCCGCATTGGCTAAGAAAGAAAGACTCAGAAATGATCACAACCAGGCGTCACTACAAAAGTTCACGCACAAAAATTCACAAATTTGGGATGTACAGCTTGATTTAGCTTTCAATTTAGCTCAATGTTTGGCGTATACGCAACAGTGAATCTCATGAGCTTCCGAAGTCATCGAACTCTTATTAATCTTTCGCACATGATTACTAGTAATCTGCCGAACTTTAGCGCGGTCTTTTCACCCCTTTCTAGCCTTGCTCTCGACCTCTTTCCTCCCCATGCTCTCTCACCCGCTCTACCCGGCGAGCGAGTAAGCGTTAATGAGTGATCATTGCTTCCTCTTGCGCCAACTTTTTGATCACTATCAGTGAACTGATAAGAGAGATAAGGCAAGTGAAGAGAAACAGTGATAACGACTGATTACGCAGAGATAGTGTGCAAGGGGAGATCGGGGAAGGAGAGATTGTCGCTGCACTCCGACTATCGTGCTCGCTACGTCACAAATACCTATAAGAGCTAGCAATGAAGAGGAAAGGAGCCAAGCCAGCGCTTGTCGTTTACGAGAAAGCTACTGAAAGCAACACATCTCCTGGTCTTCTAAATCACGGAAACGAGTGAGTTATCTCTTGATTCTTTCGTAATTCCAGTTAGCAATATTCGAGTTTCAGTGCACCTCTCTCTCCTCCTCATTGCCACTTCTCTCATTGGACTAGTCGAGTGCCTGAGCAAGTCCGAGATCGAGCGACGCGTCCTCTCACGCGGCTGGCGCTTCGCCGCGCCGACGCGTCGTCTGGACGCGCCTGACGCGCCTGAAGCGGACCAGGCGGCGCCTCGCGCGCGCACCTTCGTTCGCCAGGCGCATCTGCAATGGGAGCACGACGAGATCGACTCGAGGGCCGTCAGTGAGAACGTTGATCTGGATAAGGTCGACGACGGGGGATTCGAGCGACTCAGAAGAGCCCTCCACTCCATGCACCCGAGAGTGAGTTGTAGCTTCAATTTCCGCTAGATTTGACATAATTTCGCACATATTCGCCTCAAAAAATGACCTAAAACACCTCTAAAATATACTTTTCCAGGTCGGAGTCCGCATCTGGAAGCGCGAAGCCACTCCCTGGGGCGTCGATCAATAATCAGGAGTAGATAGAAAATAGATAATAAGAATATCTCACGAGCCAAAGATGCTGCTACGCGTACCCTCATCGAGAGCTTTAATACTGTACAAACTGCAATGATGCCAAATAAATGGAGCTCGAAGGGCATACTGTAGCTGGAGATAGTTACACACTACAATGAACTCTGATTGATTTCGTGAAGCACGTGTCAGCAAATGAAAGTTGTAAACAATATTTTGCATCATTTTGAATCTTTCTTTCTTGCTGCATGTCTGTAAAGAACATGCAAGATCAAGATATTATCGTTCTAATGCTATTAGGAGTTATTATAAAATGACACTGACCCCTTCGCTTCACGTGAATGGCTCAAGGACGATCGTTCTTGCTCCCTCGATCACAATTTCCTCTATCCGCTCATTGCGTTCGCTACGTCACAAACACACTTTCCGATCTCCTCGATTGCTAAGAAAATACGCTATGAATCTCGAAAGCTATTTCATAGGTTCGATAGAGCAAGAGATCGAGTGGAATGGAGAAACCGTGACTGGCTCAGTCGCCATCCTTCTCTGCTCACAATGATAGATCTCGATCGGTTCTCGCTGCGTAAGTGATTGGGTTCGCAACGAACTGAGAAGGAACCGAGCGAGTTTGGGAAATAATTAGTGATCACACTCAAGAGTTGACTAGACCGAACCTAGAAAACAAACTAAATTTCATGTTTGGTGAAAGTGCACCTACTTTCGCCTTTCAGTCTCCACCAAATTGCCTCAAGCACGGGTGAAACATAACTCGAAATTCATCACGTAAAATATGGAAAAAGAGGAATGATTGCTAACGCAGTGCTTCTATTTTAAAATCACCATTCTAAATCGGGAACGGGAACTTTGTTCCATCTCTGCAGAGTGAAAGAGATGAGCAGCACCACACCTCTCATTAGTCCCTTGACGTACATAAATCACATCGATCACCATCCAAAAATAACACAATGACGTGACTTAGATTAATGAGATTGGATGATTGCTAATCCAAAATTAGCAAACCAATTTGGTCTCAACTCTATTATTCGAGCAAGAAATCGATCCATTCCTTCCCTCATTCCTTCGTCTGTCACCTCTAGCGAGCGGTTCTCTCTCTGCGCAGAATGGTCATCGTCGCTCAACCTGTGAGCATTTCCTTTATGTTTATGATCTTTGATCTTTGATCTTTGCTTCAGATGTACGGCTACGGCTGCGATCCCGGCTACGGCATGTACGGAGGCTACAGTGGATATGGGTGAGTCTAACACTTCACTTTGCTGCCTAAACTCTCCTATCTTTCTATACAATGTATCGCTTTTCAATACATGTTTCGATACAAAGTCGAGGAGAATATCGAGTGATTGCTCTGCTAATTCTCAATAAACCCCAACTCGTTCGCAGCGTCGCTCCAGTCGTCACTGGTGGCTACTACGGCGGGTACAGTCCGTACGGCTACGGCGGAGGATACTATGGAGGAGGATACGGCTACGGCCGGGGATACTACGGGTGCGTGTTGCATCATCCCTAGTCAACACTACTAAACAATCTGCAGGGACGACTGCTGCTCGACGTGCTGCGCAGCAATGTGCTGCGGCTGCTGCATCGGCAGCTACTACTACTGATCGATGATCTCTGATCTTTGATCGATGATCTTTGATCGATGATCTTTGATCTCTGATCCTTGACCACTGATCGCTGATGCTTGCGGCTCCCAATTTTCATACAATCTCATGATAAAGCGTTCCTCGTACAGTATCTAATAAGCTCAATGAACAAATGAATTAATTATGCGTCAAAATCGATTTGGCGGACAAGGGAGCCTCTATCTATTCCTTCCTTCATTGCTCCGTCTTGCTCCTCTCTCGAGCTGTTCCCTCCTACAGAGAAGCGTCATCGTCACTCAGCCTATGAAGATTCGATCATTGAACTTTGATCTTTGGTCTGATTTTATTGTTGACCATCGATCTCTTCTCAGTTGGTGGGGCGGAGGATACTACAAATGAGTGAAGTAAAAAGGGACAATTTTGGGCTCTGTTCGGATTTGGGGGACCCATGACATTATGGGGGACCCATGGAGACCCATGACAATATGGGGGACCCATGGTCAGTATGGGGGACCCATGACCCACCTGACAATATGGGGGACCCATGGTCAATATGGGGGACCCATGACCACCTCTGGCAATTTGGGGGACCCATGACCACCTCTGGCAATTTGGGGGA
>LS569877.1:690268-714341 GCA_900490775.1 Pristionchus maxplancki
TTGGGCTCTGTTCGGATTTGGGGGACCCATGACATTATGGGGGACCCATGGAGACCCATGACAATATGGGGGACCCATGGTCAGTATGGGGGACCCATGACCCACCTGACAATATGGGGGACCCATGGTCAATATGGGGGACCCATGACCACCTCTGGCAATTTGGGGGACCCATGACCACCTCTGGCAATTTGGGGGACCCATGACCCCCTCTAACAATAGGGGGCACCCATATCGTTTTTTTTAGTTTTTCATTTTCTCTTTGTCTTTTTGCTCCACTGCATTGTCATTTCTTTTCCCTTGTGTGTAGAAGTGATTAATTCATTATTTACTTCTACAGTTATGAGATAATGTACCTGGCCGGATTTGAAGCAAATAAATCGAACAATGCAATAATGGAGTATCATAAAAGAAATTAGTTGACAGTGTAAAATCATCTAAGTCTATTTGCCATGCTGTCTGTGCCCATGACCCGATCCTCCTGAAGAGTTTCGTGGTCTTGGGGGTAGATCTGAGACCTGGTCTTCTAGTTGGTTTTGAAGTGGTTGGACGGGTTCTGGGATTGGGAGTGGTAGTGGTAGTAGATCGTCCGCGTCTGGGCCTCGTGGTAGTGGGATTGGGAGTGGTTGTGGTAGTGGGGACAGGATTCGGAGCAGGAACGGGATGAGGGGCTGGTGGGATGTTTAAGGCGGGAGCACTTTCTATTCTATAAAAGTTCATCTCATAGAGAAGCCTATTCAGAAGTTTCTTTTTGCCACAAAATCGCCTGAACATATAGTTAATGAGGTAGCCCTCGAGATTGTATTCGGGCACCCCATAATAAGCTTTGAGAGATCTCTTAAGGGCTCCCCAAGAAGCCTCTATGGATTGGGTATGAACAGATCTATCACTTAGATCTAGGAAATTTACGTTGTGGAACGTAGGTATATGAACGTAGGTTTATCACTTTTATTCAACATCTAGGCACTTCATTTTGCCGAGCTGTTCGTAAGCAGCTGTCAAATGTTTTCGTAAGCAAAGCTGTTCGTAAGCAGCTGTCAACAGCATGACAAATAGACTTAGATGATTTTACACTGTCAACTAATTTCTTTTATGATACTCCATTATTGCATTGTTCGATTTATTTGCTTCAAATCCGGCCAGGTACATTATCTCATAACTGTAGAAGTAAATAATGAATTAATCACTTCTACACACAAGGGAAAAGAAATAACAATGCAGTGGAGCAAAAAGACAAAGAGAAAATGAAAAACTAAAAAAAACGATATGGGTCCCCCCTATTGTTAGAGGGGGTCATGGGTCCCCCAAATTGTCAGGTGGGTCATGGGTCCCCCATATTGACCATGGGTCCCCCATATTGTCAGGTGAATCATGGGTCCCCCATATTGCCATGAATCAGAATCAGAATTTTATCAGGAGTCGCTTTGCAGCGCTGATCAGGGACTTAGTCTTTTCCACTCTTCTTTGGTTAGGCTCCACCAATTTAAGCCCATTCTCTTCTTTATCTCGTTTCTCCACCTTTCTCTAGGTCTTCCTTGTCTTCTCTAGGTCTATATTGCCATGGGTCCCCATATTGACCATGGGTCCCCCAAATCCGAATAGAGCCCAATTTTGTTCTCAAAAACAGTTCGCAAACTCCCGCTCAATCCTCATCTCAGTCAGGACTGCTGCGGATGCTACTTCTGATCGTTGATATCTGATTTTCTCAACTCCTACATTTTTGCAGTCTCGTGATAAAGCATTCCTCGTACACTCCATTAACTTCTTTGAACTGTGAGAATTCAATTTCACCAATCATTCCTCCACCTCTCTCATCTTACGAGCGGTTCCCTCACTGCACAGAATGGTCATCGTCACGCAACCGGTACGGAACTCATTTCAATTTAATCTCTGATCTTTGATCTTTGCTCAGATGTACGCCGGCGGCGTCTACGGCTGCGATCCCGGCTATGGCTATCCCTATGGCGGCTACGGGTGAGGATTAAGGATGATCAATTCCTGAACAATGCCAATATTGAAATCCATTGGCAAACCCTTTCATTCAGTCCGTACGGCCCAACGTACGCCCCCACTCCGGTCGTCGGCGGCATCAACCCCTACGGCGGCTACAACCCTCCCGGCTACGGCGGAGGATACTACAGGAATGGGGAATACGTGGCGAGAGAATACTATGGGGACCAGTATGTTGTTGTTGTTATTATTATTTTGGTATTTCGAAACTCACAATAACAATAACAATAACACCAGGAGCGACTGCTGCATGTGGTGCAGCACTCGCGACTGCTGCTGCTGCAACTGCTACGTCAACTGCTGCGAGTGCTGCGGGGATTGTTGTGACTGGTGGTGCGGCATTGACGGCGTCTGCAGAGACACTACTAACCACTACTGATGGACGATCTGTGATAGATGATCTCAGTTTCTCGGGATAAAACGTTCTTTATTCAAAAATGTTTTGATGAATGGGATAATTGTGAGACATGAGAGAACGGATTGTATGTTTTCAGTGGTTTCCTTCTGTTGCTGAATCGAAACTTGGGTCTCTGTTTGAGATCTTCTCGTATTCGAGAAGGGAATGGTGATCATGAGTAGCGAAGATCTTAGACGGAGCAAGTCTGGCTAGTTTAGCATTGATCTTCGCTTCCTAAGAAGTGTAAAATATATCGATTTCTATAAGAAAAAATAAAACATGATACTCATGTTGCATACCAGCTCATCGTTGACAGCTGCAACATGAAAAGCAAGCAGCATTAATATGATCGCAATCAACGTCACAATCTTTCCAGTAAAGCGAGATTGAAGATCCTTTAAAGAAAATTAATATAAAACATTTTTTGTAAAGTATACTATGCCCAATCCTAAACAATCCCACAAAAATGACGCTTGGAAGTAGATGCATACCGAGATCATTGCGATGAATTGCACAAGTGTGATGGTCACTGAGACTGCACAAAGGAGCTCTTTGACGAAAAAGTGGACGAGCTGAAACGAATTTTTTTAGTATGCCGTTTCGCTGTTTGAACATCCCAGATTTTGAGCAACTCACAAAAGCTCCGAAGCTGTCGAGGACATCGTTGAGGACGAAGATAAGGATTCCAATGGTCATCAGTCCGATTCGAAGATGGGAAATGGGTGGAAACTCAGTTTGGAAGTAGCAGTAGGCAAGAACAATTCCCTAAATGAACGTTTTTGTCATATCGAAATTTCCTTGGGGCGTACCTTCAGAGTCACAATGACCATAATCGCATACACAGCGCGCTCATCCACAGGTTTGAACGAGAGAGGCTGCTGAATTATTATTATCATTCTTACATTCAGCGCTAAATGGCAACAACGTACCTTTGCTCTCAGTGCAATTTTGGCAGCTGTACGCCAGTGGTGGAAGAAGCTAGAAAGAGATTGCTATTTTATACACCCTGGACGATCGGCAAGCTTCACAAATAAATGACGATGGTGTAAACGAACTAACATCATCAATGCCGGCATACAAATCAATCGATAAACGTTCTTCGTTGATTCCGTGTACCACGATCCCGTAGAGCTCGTCTTTCCCCTAAGTGGAAACCTCATGAATTTTTGTATTTTCAAAACACAACTTTTTTTCAGAAACTACCGAAGAAACTAACAGAGCTTGCAGGTACAGATCGTTATCGATAGCAAGAATATCCGCCATTCCACTCCAGCAAGCAACGCCCAGTACAGTGCACACCTCGAGTTGTTTTTTACTTCAGTGATAAAGGTCAAAAGTGGGTTATAAATAAGTGAAAATAGCGGACCGTGATGGCAGCATTGCAGAACCAGTCAGACGTAGGAAGTAGCGATTGCATCTGGCAAAAAATTAAATTAAATGTGCACACTTTTCTCCGTCCTAGGAGAGAGGATCGAATTCTCTCATGAGCGTTGGAAGGAAGTTTGAGACGAAGCAAACAAGTGCCGCGCTAGAGAGTTGTTTTTGCATTAGGAAACAGAACACTAGCAGTGAATTCTCGGAACTTTCAAGTACAGACAAGAATTCAACTCAATAAGTAGATTTACACAGCATGTTGTCCTACAGATAAGGGGGTGTCCCTTTACATATCGAACTGCAAACTCGAAACTTGACAGGTTGCTGAAACATATCGCTACTATCCTCATTCTGCAGAAGGGGATTAATTTTAGAATTTTCCCGCGTTGCCGTATTCGCGATATGTTTCAGAGATATCTCAAATTTCGAATGTGAATTGCAGTTCGAATACGGTAAAGGGGGAAAATTCAAAAAATAATCCCCTTGTTCACCCTTAACTGGAGAGAACAAAGGGGGTTAGAACGCTGTGTTTTGTATAAAAAGGTAGAAGAGGTGCTGGGGGAAGTGAGGCCAGGTGTCGCCATTGTTTGCTGAAGATGACTGAGGAGAAGTGAGCGATTCGAGGAAGAAGTTGTGGAAGGATCGAATTACTTGGTTGAATAACGAATTAGTCGAGATGAAATCCCGGATCACCAATTCAATTTTCCTTATCAATCAACCATCGTTCTGACTTGGTCATGGCATTGCTAAATTGGAAATTGATGCTATCGGCATTCATTTATCACAGTATACACAGTGTAGGATGAAGAGGAAAGAATTATTAGTTTCACAACTTTCGCATCACAGTTACTCCTTATGTTGGAGAAGTTGATATCCTTCCGACTTTTCATCGATAGGTTTGATTTTATTGGAAGGAACAAGTGAATCAACGACAGCCTTCAACTCGGCTGCCTGAATGGATCAAAGTCTTCAGTATTACAGGAGCTACCGACCTGTTCGCCCAGTGCCAATTTGAAGTGGATAGCCAGCATCACGAAGAATACTTGAGTCACCATCACGACCTTCCCGTTCGTGCGAGACATGAAGTCCTATAAAATTTTCTTTTCTTCGGGCCACTTATCACAAGTCAAATTAGCATGCTCACTTCCTCACAGTACAGACGCGATCCCAATCGCAAAAAGAACTGAAATGAATGCAATGCTCATCATGAAGAAGAAGAGTACACGAAAGATAATATGGTTGATCGGGGCGAGCTGAATGGATATTTTCGATTCAAAGAAGACTCGATTGATTGGCAATTTTAGTTCAATAAATTCACGTAGTCTCTGATGTGATGGAGGATGTCAGAAAGAAGAAAGAAGAGCAAGCCGGCAGTCATTAATCCGATCCGAAGAGGAACGACAGGAGAGTCAGCATGACAGTAGTAGTAGGCGAGCGAAATCTGAAATCTCTTGATTGAAAGGCCGACAGTTTTGCAACTCCAAAGCGTCTATCATGCGCTTACCTTCATTGTCACAATGGCGATAATGGCAAAAGCAGCTTTCTTGTCGAGTGGCGGACGTTTGATGCAGAGAGGCTCCTGAATTTTACAATTTACTCTCATTCGCTTCAAATTTCGATATCATTGTGCGAAAATTTACACTATCCAGCACACGCAGAGCGACTTTGGCTGCAGTACGCCAATATTGGAAGATCCTGGAAAACGTTATCATTCACCGCACAGTTTTTTATCATTTTCGTGATCTTAA
The DNA here is from genome assembly GCA_900490775.1 of Pristionchus maxplancki. Taxonomy (NCBI): domain Eukaryota; kingdom Metazoa; phylum Nematoda; class Chromadorea; order Rhabditida; family Neodiplogasteridae; genus Pristionchus; species Pristionchus maxplancki. The sequence goes on from LS569877.1 coordinate 695,798, forward strand.
CTAGGCTTTTTCTTCGAAGAACAAAATACGAGGCGTAAATATCGGACATTCTTTCCTCTGGTAGAATAAATTGAGCTCACATAATCAAGAGTAGAGCAGCGAGACAGCAATACAAGTTCCACACCATTCCCCCGAGAAACTCTCCGCTCTGGCCATATTCTCTGGAAACAAGAAAGCAATCAAGCTAAATAAGTGATAAAAGATATAAGATAAGTGATAAAAACTCACTGCGCATATTGAAACAACACGTCCTGTTCTGCAGTCAAGACTCCTTGCCAGTACCAGCAAGAGATTCCCAGAATAGAGCACACCTTGAGTAGAGTTATCCTTCATGACTAGCTTATTCACTCTGATGTGTATGCTTCAAAGTATTGACAAGAAAATAGAGAAAGCAATACACTAAACTAGAAATAATATAAACGAACCAGGACGGTGCCATAGCAGAAGCGGACAGACTTCGCGAGTAACGAGTTCATCTGATCCAAATATTTCCCATTTTCAAAGCATGGCTTATTGTTAGATTCTCCTTCCCAAGGGAAAGTATCACATTCTCCCACAGCAAGCGCAAGTCACGTGCTGCTATTTGCTACTATTTGCCCAAAATAAGAAGGGGCTACGCACGTGACTCGACCAAGTAACTTGTAACAAATTTAAACGAACCACTGTGTATATCAGAACACCAATTCCGAGCAGAACCAGGGCGCCAATCGAGGTTCCGAGTATCATGGGTAAATTCCGATAATCGGAAGTGATTACTGCGTATCCGATAGAGATAACATCGAGAACTAGAACCATGCAGACCGTAAGAAATGCTTTCTCGGAAGTCTGAAATTCATTAATAGTATTATTAAACATTAAATATACCTCAAGTTCAGCCAGGGTCGTCATTCTTGCAGAGCAATCCGAAGCACACGTACTCGGCGCTTCTGAAATAGAGTATCTCAACGGAGTGTTGCTGTGTTGAGAAGAGTGCAAACAGGAACGGGGGGCAGTTTTTGCCGGTTAGCAAACGGAACAGTTGCGTTGCGGAATCTATGTACTTTCGACGAAAGAAACAGACGAACCGAATTCGCAAGGGATGGGAAGGCAGAAACGAATAGGGACTTTTCGAGAAGTAAGGTGTCATGTGTTTGCGCATGAAGACTGAGTAATAAGGAGGAGGAGGGAAGAGGGACTGCTGGATCGAATTACTTGATAGATACACGTCTGCGCTTCACGTTTGAAACATAATTGTGAAAATGTTGAACCCAACCCTTCATGCATGTTGAACAGTTTATCACAATAATGGAAATAGTGGCAATCAAGCGATACTGCAGAGAGTACAGATGAAAAGGGTAGAGTGCTTTGCTTTGATTCTTATGCGTCCTAGTCTTGGAGATGACCTTCCCAATTCAAAATCTCGTATTCCCACAGCGAGATCAGATTGTGAGCAGTGAGAACTGGAGTGAAACTAACCAGGTTCAAGAGAAATACACTCAATCCTACAAGTGCCACTGCACCAATAGTCAATGACGAATAGCAATACTTGATCATTGAAAGCCATTTGGACTGAATTGAGCTCTTCAGAAAGAATCCAGTGAATAAATGAATCAAATGTATCTGCGATGGAGCGGACAGCAGGAAATGAATTCGAAAAGCAACAGAGGGAAACTTCGAGGGGCGAGTTGTCGACATTGTTTTCCCATGAAGACCCTTGACTGATGAGGAGGAGGAAGAGGCAGAGGGAGTCGTTGATGGATAGAATTACTCGATGGCGACAAACAGATTCAAGTCATAAATTTTACCAATTTTTTACAGTGAACATTTATTGTATTGATTATTTGAAAGATGAACACATAAATACTGCATTCAGTTTTATATTGGTCATGACATAATATAATTTAATACATCTCAAATTGTTTGTTCTGCCACATCACATGCTTGATATGTAAAATATTGAAAAATTCCGATTTCCTAACCATCACAGAGTGGTCGCTGTCCGTGTAATTCTTCTCATTCGGATACCAGCAATTCGTCTCGAACCACACCGCTTTTCCAAGATTTGGAAGGTTCTGCAATTTTTTTTCATCATTGATGTGAAAAGGGCTTTACCTTTACGAGAAAATCCGCGCTATCCTTCTTCAAATAGTACAGGTAGCTGTAGTTGTGAATGTTGAGTATCTCGAGCTCTCTTTTGAACATTTCTAGAAATGTTGGAGCCCAATCAAGTCCGAATCCGCCGAAGAAAAAGTCGTGACGATTAGCAGCAGTATGGCGTTCCTCGACGAATTGCTGATGGATGAACAGCGAGTGGACGAGTGAGGAGATTTGGAGAAGAACGCCCGCTCAAAGTCACATTTACGCCGAAAAATATCGAATTTCTCACGTCGATCCTTGCAAATGACATCTCCCACACTAAGCGCGAGCTGGTCAACGTTGAATTCACTGAGCACATTCAGAAGATGAGTTCTAGAAATAATAAATCAAATGAACATTGAAAATTTGGACTCACACGGTGGCATCCTTTAGAATTGCGTTGGAAACTTTGAGCTTCTTGAATTGAATTCTACGAAGTATTTCAGAAACAACATCAAATTCGGAATCACGCTCGCATTCGTGAATCGTCGCAACGTCGATGCTTCCCATGCAGTCGATCAAAAGATCCAGGATTGACGCATTCTCATCGTTCAGCCACAACGAGTATTTCTGCATTACGTTTTTAATATTGATAGCTGTTCGACACTGAAGGCGAAAAGTGAAAATAACCTACCACCATCTCTCTAATTTTCAAAGAATTATCGTGCTCGTCCTTTACAAGATTCTTGACTGGAAACTGCCCGATCTTGAGTCGGAGTTCGAACAGTTTCAATTCCTTCTTTGAGACAATAATTGCGATACCAATTGCTTTTCCCGTAAGAGATTCCTGTCAGTTTGGAGATTGATCACATTGATTATTTCTAAACAAACCGAAAAGCCGCCAATGAACTGCAATTCCTTCACTAAAGGAGTCGGTGGCGTCGACAGGACGAATTCGTCAATGTGAGTCCGCATTAGACGAGAGGTCTGTAGTGTTTTAATTCACATTAATAGCTATTTATCTAACTCACCGATCTTAGATCGAAAATTGACTCCGGAACAATTTCGAATATTTTCCACATCAATTCACTTGGTAATTCTTCGATGTAGCATGTTTTGTCCATTTCCTGAACGTCGAGTAACTTGGGAGCTTGAGCGCGAAAGAAAAACTGAAATTCAAGATTTTCTATGAGGAAAACCAAACACCTTTCTGGAAATGAGATAGAAATGTGTACATTTGAGATGAAAAGTGCGCATCGTCGATACCACTGCGTGAATTCCTCCCACATCTGCATCATGGAAGATTAAGTATCCTTTTGTTCAAGTAAAGGTATAAAAATAACATATATACGCGATTATACTTATCAAAGCGCTCAAAAGAATGAAAAGATGCTTTGAAAACAGCTTTTGCACACGTATCTGTATTGCTGATCTATTAGTCACTTGATTGCAGGCTCTCTTTCTTTCGCGTCTCTCATGCTTGAGATCTATGACAAACGTTGTGTTATCAGTGAAGGTCGCACGAGTGATGGCAAAATGGAAGACGAGAGTGGTGTGATGATGGGAAAAAGTTTTCCCATCATGTTTTCCCAGTATTTATTTATTTGCATTTGTTCTATTCTTTGCTTCACTGGTTCGTTGAGGAAGCAACTCTAATAGAAGCATTCGAATCGACGAATGTGGAGCCAATTCGTCGACGAGTGACAAAGAATACGATCTCATTCCGAACTTGCTTCGACATTAGAATCAAAGCGACCGGAGAAGTGAAAGTGATGATCGTGTTGGGATAAGCGTACTGTAATACACCAAAGAGATTTCCAATAAGATTATTTCGTAACTTACGCTGTACTGCGCTATCGTATTCAAAGAGCGGTTCTCTGTGACGGTGGCTACGAGCCAGAGTATCTGAAATTCGAAAATAAAAAGGTTCCGATGTTCAAAAACGTACTTGATGTGCGCCGCCGATGATATGAGCAGCTGTGATCACGAGAACATAGCTCAAGTACATTCTCTCCTTGTTGAAAAGTGTAACCTGCATAATGCCCATCTGCTCAATATGAATCGACATGACTTACATCTTCAGTTCGCAATTTACGCATCTTCAGTATGAGCATAGCGTTCAAAGGTACCGTCACGACAATAAAAAGACCGAAGACGGTACTGATTAGTATTTTAGCCATCTGAAGAATGTTGATGTTCGCAAGCAATTAAATCAAAATATCGAACCTGTTGCGATGTTTTGTCCGTACTGGCATACTTCATAATCCCGACACCAACGTCAATGTACACTGCTTTCTGAAGCACTGGCATAAATAATACACTCTACTTTTGCTCCAAACCTGATTTATGACCATGAAGCTGAAAATGCCAACAGGAAGTATGAATATCGCTGCCACAACAATCCATAGTGCACTCGATGACCAGATCTGCAATAAAGACCGATTTAAACAGTTTAATTAATTATTCATGCTCTCAGACCAGACTGCCAGGTGAAACATACACTATCATGTCTGAGTGGAAGGAAAACGGCAGTGAAACGATTGATGATCTGCATCGCTTTCAGTAGTGAGTGAGCAAAGACGAAAATGTGGCTGAAGTACACCAGGAAGTTGCAGGTCAGACCTAAACAATGTTTCGCAAAGTTAGTTTTCATAAATATACTAACCAAATTCTGGACCCAAGTAGAACACTTGGTTGAACATTCGGAGAGTGATGACAACTATTAGGTTTAGAACTGCCGCAACTCCTGAGTATGAACAGCAAAATTGAATTGAAACATTCAAATTCGCAGCGAAACCTGTGACAATGAATATTCTGTAAAATGGGATTCTCAAAGCAGGAATGCGAGTCGTAGATAGAACCACGAGAAGGAATATGTATCCGAAGCACACGAATGACTCTGTTATCGTGCCTGAAAACATTGTAGTGCTATGAAAATAAAATGAAAATTTACCTGTAAACGTGAGTTTCTCACTGGTCGAAAGCATGTGAGCTATTGCGGAGGGGGAAATTCCAAGTGATTTCGACACCACAAAGCAATTTCAAGGTGGTTTCTCACGACCATCGAATTGAGCAGATGCTTTAGCTTACACCCTCCTCCACTACTCGACTCAGTTAAACAGGCTAACTGAATGACCGATGAATCTGCTGAGCGAAGGTACGATACTTTGTTTATTCGGCTCCGCACGGATATCGTGGCCCGATGAGATTATCGTGGCCCGTTCATTCATTCGTATTTATCATGTATTCTTTATAGAAGTTGATGGTGCAACTGAAGTGAATCACATTGTATAAAAGAACCATAGGGGACTTACTTCTTATCGATATTGATGGTTTTGAAGAACAAAGATACTACCGATCCTGAAGGATAAATTAATGCCGGGACGTTGCATTACCTTCAGGGAATCCGGAATAGAGGGAGCGGTAGAAGTGTTTTCGCTGGCCAACTTTAGCGACAGCGTCCCAGAACACGGTCAGGCCGACTCCCCCTTCGAGCCACGAAGCCGTTGCCTGCAATAAGTAGTCAGTTGTCGATTGAATACCGTAACTGACCCGAGTGACTGATTCGTCTTCGGAGAATCCTTTGCTCAGGTCCATCAACTGCGGCAGATGATGATGACCAATCTGAAGTCAGTTCGCGATCGATTGGATACCGTAACATCTACAGTAACCCACCTTTTCGAATCGATAATAATCGTTCTTTTTTTGATAATTTTTTAACGGAAGGAGAAGTGAAATAGTGAAGCATAGCCGGATGCTTAGGGTGCTTGGATCATGTTTGAAACGATCCTCGCGAAGTCATTATTCATGGTCGAGATACAGTGCAGGTCCTTGGCTGCAATGTCAACAATTACCGTTGTATACCTTAATCTTCCAAATTATATATTTCTCCTATCTGTTTGTCAAGCACAAAAAAAAATCTTTTTAAATTAGGGATTATTTTTAAAGTAGAATGAGCGCATGAGTTCAGTAAAAATGGCAAGGCATATTTTCTGGATATAGAGCAAAATAATCCATTAAGTATCTAGAAAAAAAACACAATCCTAAATTCACACTTTGGAAATGCAGCCAGTCTACACTGATATCGACCACTCTCACCGTATCTGACCAGCATGTGCTCGTAGGTGAATCGCTCGCGTTCGGCTGTAGACTTCGCCAATCTGAAGTCAGTTCGCGATCGATTGGATACCGTACCATCTACAGTAACCCACCATTTCGATTCTTTCAATTTTTTTGTTTTTTTTTTGATTTTTTTAAATAGTTATTTGTAGGTGAAGGTGAAGTAGAAGTAGATAGTAATTTGGAAGAAGAAAGAGTGAAGAAAGAGAGAAGAATTAGGGAGCGGTTGGCATTGCATCGAAAAGCTTCTTGATGTCAGGATTAATCGTTCCTATGCACTCAACATCAGTGGCTGCAATGTCAACAATTACCGTTGTATACCTTAATCTTCCAAATTGTATATTTTTCTTATCAGTTTGTCAAGCACAAAAAATTCGTTTTAAATTGGGGTTTATTTTAAAGTAGAATGAGTCAGTAAAAATGGCAAGGCATATTTTCTGGATATCGAGCATCCATTAATGAAAATCATCTTACCGCATATTTCTCCACTGCATTTTAGGACTGGGCACTTAATTTTTTTCTTTCCTTGATCGACAAACTGCATTCGTTGAACATGAAGAGGGTTGAGAAGAAATGCACAGTCCATATAATGGATCGACTGTCCCTTCCCTGCAATTGCAAAGTTTTTAGCAAACAATAGAGAATCCATGCATTTCAGCTATCGTTGTACCCCTCAGGAACCATGAGAAAGCGCTATCGAGAAAAATCGAGTGGTTTTGCTCCTTCTCAGTTGGGTTGACAATTCAAGGACAATTGAATTTCCTTGCGAAGAGTGCTCTCACTCTCATTCATTGCGCAAGGGATCTCCTCTATCTCTCATTCCAAGGAATAATTCCCAGAATTGTCAACCCTTTTCCTCAGCCGCCCGCTCTACCATCCTAGTCATCCTATCAACGCCGAATACAATTATTTGGAATAATCTGGGGGGTCCTATTGTACTTCCTGAGGATGTCCGAACTTTCGTTGAAAAAGGGCTGAAGAAAAAGCCTATATTTCGCACAAGATTACAATTGGTTCTTACAATGGCCCGTAATCAGATAAAGAATGGGTCACATAGCTGTCAGTTAGAACAATCAAAATATGAAACACTTACAACATCTCAACCACGGCACTGTTATCTGCCCTTTTCTACCTGGGAGGTAGTGGAGAGGCTTAAAGAAAAACAGTTCATTAGCGGGGAAAAATAAACAGTTATAGTTATAATTTCGCCCAATGTCAATCAATTTCTCGGCTCTAATTTATACAAATTGTATGAATCTCTCACTTTGGGAACGGAGAGGACTCTGACATCAGTGCGATTGGTGACAGTGGCGTTTTTGAAGACGATATTCAACATCTGGAGAAAAGCTATTCAATCCTCTTTCAATGACGTGCCTAATCCAAGTCAATTACTCCATATTTTACTCTATTTCTAGCCGCCACATTCGTACATTTACAAAGTTATTCGAAACTATGTTTTTATAGTTAGAAGTTGATTAATGGAACAGTAAAGTTTCTTCTACAATTGAGGTTATTCTACAGTCGACCCTGGTGGTGCACTCCGATATGATAGTCGCGGTACCAATTGGGGTTATTGTCCATGCCCGTCGAAAAAGCCATGGGTAATCGAGAGAGCACGCGTTGATCTACGGGCAAGGAGGTGAGAAAGGGGGGAGGCAGGGAAAGAGTCAGCGGAGTAAAGAGCCATTACTCTCCTGTTTTCGGCAAAATGGATTTTCGAATTTCGCTCCAAAATCGATGGAGATCGAAACCTCTCACTACCATTGATTTGAGTATGAAACTGGGGGTAATTATTTCACCAATTCCAATTTTTTAAATTCCATTTTCGTAGGAGGTAAATAAAGATGGCAGCGAGGAAGGAATAAAGTATTTGCTTTTTTCCGTTTTTAAAGTAATAACGACCATCCAAAATCAAAAAAAAGTATTTCCACAATGAGTGAATGACTACACATCAAGGGGAATTGGTACCGCGGCAGCACAATGGAGGAGAAGGAGATTGAATGTACAATTAGACAGATAAAATAATACACTAACCGGTAGCAAATACTTTTCGTACTCACAATCAGCCTTCTTCGCCGTGAAATTTGCAGAGAGGGAAGGAATCGCAATCAGGTCATCTACTTCGAATAGGCCAACACAGCCAATTCTGGGGCATCTGACGTGGCAGCGACTGCTCATTCTCATTCCCATCATGCATGATAAACAGTGAGCATGCCCGCGGTCTGCAATAGTGCATATCATTTCGTGCTTTTTCAAACAGCGCTTGCCAGCTCCTTCTAGAATATATTCCCTAGACTACTCCTTGCAATTCCCCAAACCCAGTCCCGAAGTCTGCCAAACTCTTTCCTTTGTCAAACTCTTTCATTCATGCAAAAATTAGAAGACTATCGAAAATCTCTCCTCTCTATGTGTTAGACGTCCCAGATAATGTTCTCAAGAATGACTCACCGCTGCATACAAGCTTGACATCATACGGCTTGCAACTTCTGTCCCCGCAGATTGGCTTATATCGGTCCTGCCCCGCCGCATCCCTTTCCTGCAATTCATTCGTACATAAACCCAAGTTTGAAATGCGGTCTATCTCATCATTCTGCACACTCTTATCGCAGCTGTGACCTCGCTGAGAGACTTCTACTCTACACATCATCAAACAAAAACAAATAATTGCATATCCATTCGGCACGGGCCTCTCTCGTTTAGAATGATCTCTCGCCGGTCCTTGAGACGAGAGAGTACGCAAAATGAGGAGAGACGGGTGCCTATTTGTAACCGTGACACCCATCAATCAGGTTCAGGTTCGATTGTGCCTCCTCCATTTCTCAATGCTATTTGTTTTCTCGTGATATTCATCATGCTTTGTCACCTGGCAGCAGCAGCTGTTCTCTTTCCCGTCCGCTTCCGGCCTTGCTCTTGTACGTCTACAGATGGCGATCACCACTCCTGTGAGATCAAAGAACACCATTAGAAGAACCGAGATCAGCGATTAAAGCAGCTCAATGAAAGTCATTGAGATCCGATAGATTTTTTTGGAGTTCAGAAATCAAGTTTATTAGGTCGAATTAATAGAATCAGAGATTCAGACAGATATGCGGAGTTCAGAGGTCATTGAGCATGAGCGATGACAATAAGACCATTTTTTTCAGATTTCAGAGATCAATAGATTACCGAGAATGATGAGGAGGATGATTAGGAGGAAGACTGCGAGGATCACAGTAGTGCTGTTGAGTGAAAGCTCCTTCATAGTCAATTGCCACGCCGATGGCGGAGGGGCTGAATCAATGGTCCCATCAAATAGAGTACTGACCATGGGGTTGCATGGATCTAAGATATGTGATTGAAAAACATTGCAATCAGTAAGAAATATTGCCAGGAAACCGGTACCAGGAACCAGGAACTAAGTACTCACCCATGCAGTAGCCCATCGTGAGCGGCACGCGAATTGGATCCCACGACTGCTTCGCGCGCACGCTGATAGTCCACTTATCGTCCACTTCTCGCCGCCCGCTTGCTCCCGGTCCTGAAATTTATTCGTACATAAACTCAAGTTTGAAATGCGGTCTATCACTTCATTCAGCACATTTTCATTAATGGATTATTTTGCTCGATATCCAGAAAATATGCCTTACCTTGTTTACTGAACTCGTGCGCTCATTCTACTTTAAAAATAATCCCTAATTTAAAAAGAAATTTTTTGCGCTTGACAAACTGATAAGAAAAATATATAATTAGGAAGATTAAGGTATACAACGGTAATTGTTGACATTGCAGCCAAGGACCTGTTCTGTATCTCGACCATGAATAATGACATTGCGAGGATCGCTTCAAACATTCCCCTAGCACCCTAAGCATCCGGCTGTGCTTCACTATTTCATCTCTCCTTCCGTTAAAAATTATCAAAAAAGAACGAGTATTATCGATTCGAAAAGGCGGGTTACTGTAGATGTTACGTTATCCAATCGATCGCGAACTGACTTCAGATTGGTCATCATCATCTGCCGCAGTTGATGGACCCGAGCAAGGGTTTCTCCGAAGACGAATAAGTCACTCGGGTCAGTTAGGGTATCCAATCGACAACTGACTACTTATTGCAGGCAACGGGTTCGTCTATCGACAACTTCAGAAAGGGAATGGAGCACGCGTTTGCGTATGCGATCGCAGCCAATTCCGTGACTAACATATCCGATATCTGATACGGTAATGTGAGAGATGGATACCTTAATCTTAATCGATCGACAACTGACTGCATTTCAGAAGTCGAATAAGCCGATCCGAATTCGCTTGATTTATCCCTACTATAAGAACCCGAATAAAGCCCCCTTTCTCTCCGTTCCCGAACCAACCTCGCTCTCCAATCACGAGACTACACTCTGTATGAGACATCGTTTTTAAATGACTAATCATTCACTCCTACAGTCAGAGAGAGATAATCACTCCTACGGGGCTTACTCCCTGCAGTCGATCGAGTCTTCCCGACTTGTGACTGCTTCAACCATTCCAACTGTGCTACAGCCTCATCCCTGCTCAACGACACGTCACGCAACTCGATGAGAAGGGAATTGAACGCCTCCTTCTCCTTCTCGAGGCTACATGCCAAAACATCATTCTTCCTTCTCCGCAATCGGTTTTCATTTTGTAGATCAGCAATCAGCTTATCAGGGGAATGAATGGATAGCGTGTTAAGATACCTCTCATTTAGAATAATCATGGTCGGGTGCATAGGTTGGGATAGATGCGGGGAGAGTGGGAACATGCGGGAGAGAACTTGGCTGACTGACAAGGGGGACGTCAAGTATTGAATCGATGGCTTTTGATAAACAGCACATGAGACACTGAAAAATAACTAGCTTTCTAAACGATGTCCAGCTTTACAAGATAAATATTTAACAATTGTACAATCAATCAAAGTAAACTCTCACTCCTTGACTGTTCTAGTACCCTTTCCTCCTCTCTGGACGATCGATTGTTCAAATGGCGACAGAAGGACTGCTCGAGATGGCCTGATGGACAAATCAAAATGCGCAGTCGAATTGTGGACAATTAGTTGACAAGTTACATGGAAATATATAAATTAAACAATATCAAACCTGAACGAGAGGAAATCCGCACTCCACAACCTTCCACAGCCCGGCCTTGCACCAGTCGAGGTCACTGAAGAGAATCTCGCCCAGAACTGAGACTAGATCATTATGGAAGACATTCCGCTACATGAACCATGCGGTTTAAACAATAATATACAGAGAAAAAACACAAAACAATACAAACATTATATGGATCGATTTCGCAGTCAAAAACATACAACGAAAACTGGAGCCGGGAAGTCGACCGGGAAATAGGGCAAAACTGCCCTACTGGGTTTTCACTGATTTATCAGGCAAAGTCGGTGTAAAAAATTGTGTAAAAAGGTGTAAAAAAAGAGTTTTTTGAACGAGTGGGCCGGGTTTGCGAGCTGTTTTGTTCATGCATTGGGACCTGACATTTCTTAATACTGTGGTACTCTAGGAAAACCATGGAACCATGAGTGGGTCAGGTGGGGGTACTGTTGCACCAGGGTACCACGAAACCATGAGTGGAATGGGTGGGGTACTGTAGAATAGGGTTGGTGAAATCGAGCCGAGACAGTCGAGATCCCGACTCTCAGGCTCGACTCGAGACAAAAAGTCGAGATGCCCGAGAATTGAGAAAACCCGGTCGGGCGGCCCGGGTGCGAGAGTGAACGCTCGAGACGCGAGTCGAGACACGGGCGGCTCGAGTCTCGGCCCGTCCCGACTGTCCCGACTTTGTCCCGACTTTCCCCTCTCGCCGATCGCACGTTGGCGAGCTCGGCGGAATGAGGGGATAGTATAGTGGTTGTGTTTTTGCATCAGCGCCCGATCGACGCGAGTTCGAACCCCGGACACCGCAGACTATCTTTTGCTCATTTTTAACCTTCTCCTACGGTGTTTCAAACATGAAATAAATTTGGGCAAATGAGCAAAAGATGGTCTGTGGGGACCGGCGTTCGAACTCGCGTCGACCGGGCGCTGATGCAAAAACACAACCATTATACTATCCCCTCATTCCGCCGAGCTCGCCAACGAGCGATCGGCGAGAGGGGAAAGTCGGGACAAAGTCGGGACAGTCGGGACGGGCCGAGACTCGAGCCGCCCGTGTCTCGAGTCTCGTCTCGAGCGTTCACTCTCGCACCCGGGCCGCCCGACCGGGCCTCGAGACAAATCGAGACTTCTAGGGGGAGTTGAAAGTCGAGATCCCGAATACCGAACTAACCCGATTTCACCAACCCTACTGTAGAACCATGGTACCATAAGCAATGGGCTCTGGGTTATCCAAGGGGAACAAATGGGTATCCAAGGGGCACTGGGTTATCGGTGGGGTACTGGAGGGCATCGGCAGAGTACTGGGGGTATGAGTGAGATATCGATGGGACCTGAGAAAAAAAGAGGGAGAAACTGACCTCGTCCGACCGCTGCTCGTCGCCGCTGACTGCTCGAATAAGGAAAGGAGGAGAGAGGAGAGAGAGAGAGAGGGGAGAGGGGAGAGGGGGGTGAAATGAGTATGTAAAGAGAGTTGCTATGAAAATAGATCGATTAATCAATTAAATCTGCGAATTAATATTGAAAAAATAATTGTTATGAGGGCGTTTGCGAAAGAGTCGAACAAAGCCCGTACAGGTAAAAAATGCATGTTCTGAGAAAAGTGTGATTTTCGGTACACTTCGAGGTGGTAAGTAACATGGCTATATTTCGTGGTCCGAAAATGCATGATTCGTTGTGCATGATCGGCCGAAAATCACGGCATTTTGTTGTATTCTGCCAGTAGCGGGCTAACAACCACTCACCCGTACCGTAACTTCGGACCACTCACCCTTTAAGAATAGATCTACCCTTCTTACCCCCTTGCTCTAAGTCCACCCTTGCATCTAGAACCATTACCATCTGGAATTCTCTTACACCCAAATCTGTAGCCTTTTCCCATGACTCTTTCTGTTCTTTCATTTTATCATCACTCACCCCCCTTTTCCCCCAATCCATCATTGCCAAATGGCTTGACCTATGACCCCCCCCCCTTCTCTCTTCTATCACCCATTCTCCCCATACCCTTGCTGCATCCCCTCCCCCAACCGATTCGACTACATCGACGGACCTCCGTTTCAACGATCGCCTATTTTCTGTATATCTCACATGACACTATCTGTAAACGGAATAAATAATGAATGAATGAATGAATGAACAAGGAACGGAATCAAAAAATTTTCAACGGAGACTAATGCTCATTTTTGATTTGGAAAATTCCTGTGTTTTCAGAATTTTGAAAACAGTAGCAATTTCGGAAATGAACAGTAGCAATTTCGGCAAAAATTCTTGTTCAAGAAGAGACCGGCCAAAATTTCTTGAATAGAAGGAATGAATTTCTTGTTTCTTGCCTAATTCTTGTTTATCGATCCCTAGTCATTATCGATCGCAATTGCGCGGTGTGGAGAACAATGAAATGAAGTCCATTCATTCGTATTTATCATGTTTTTTTAGAAGTTGATGGTGTAACTGAAGTGAATCACATTGTATAAAAGCACCATAAGGGAACCTACTTCTTATCGATATTTATGGGTTTGAATAACAAAGAGACAACCGATCCTGAAGGATAAATTGATATCACAACGTCGCATTACCTTCAGGGAATCCGGCATAGAGGGAGCGGTAGAAGTGTTTTCGCTGGCCAACTTTAGCGACAGCGTCCCAGGACGCGGTCAGGGCGACTCCAACTTCGAACCCTTTCTGAAGCTGTCGATAGACGAACCCGTTGCCTGCAATAAGTAGTCAGTTGTCGATTGAATACCGTAACTGACCCGAGTGACTGATTCGTCTTCGGAGAATCCCTTGCTCAGATCCATCAACTGCGGCAGATGATGATGACCAATCTGAAGTCAGTTCGCGATCGATTGGATACCGTAACATCTTCAGTAACCCACCTTTCGAATCGATAATCGATAATCGTTAATTTTTTTGGTTTTTTTTATAATTTATTACGAAAGGATAGGTGAAATAGCATCGCTGGATGAGATGAAATGAAATAGGAGAGATGAAATTGCATCGCCCGCTTAGGGCGCTGTTAGCAAGTTTTCTAAGATCTTCTTGATATCATCATTCATTGTAGAGATACACTCGAGGTCCTTCGCTGTAATGCCAACAATTACCGTTGTATACCTTAATCTTCCAAATTATATATTTTTCCTATCTGTTTGTCAAGCACAAAAAAAATCTTTTTAAATTAGGGATTATTTTTAAAGTAGAATGAGCGCATGAGTTCAGTAAAAATGGCAAGGCATATTTTCTGGATATAGAGCAAAATAATCCGTGAAGAGCAGCACTACAATTTTAAGTATCTAGATCGTATCTACATTTTAAGTATCTAGAAAAAAACACAATCCTAAATTCACACTTTGGAAATGCAGCCAGTCTACACTGATATCGACCACTCTCACCGTATCTGACCAGCATGTGCTCGTAGGTGAATCGCTCGAGTTCGGCAGTAGACGTTCGCCAATCTGAAGTCAGTTCGCGATCGATTGGATACCGTACCATCTACAGTAACCCACCATTTCGATTCTTTCATTTTTTTGTTGTTTTTTTTGATTTTTTTGTTTTTTATAGTTATTTGTAGGTGAAGGTGAAGTAGAAGTAGATAGTAATTTGGAAGAAGAAAGAGTGAAGAAAGAGAGAAGAATTAGGGAGCGGTTGGCATTGCATCGAAAATCTTCTTGATGTCAGGATTAATCGTTCCTATGCATTCAACATCAGTGGCTGCAATGTCAACAATTACCGTTGTATACCTTAATCTTCCAAATTATATATTTTTCTTATCAGTTTGTCAAGCACAAAAAAATTCGTTTTAAATTGGGGTTTATTTTAAAGTAGAATGAGTCAGTAAAAATGACAAGGCATATTTTCTGGATATCGAGCATCCATTAATGAAAATCATCTTACCACATATTTCTCCACTGCATTTTAGGACTGGGCACTTATTTTTTTTCTTTCCTTGATCGACAAACTGCATTCGTTGAACATGAAGAGGGTTGAGAAGAAATTGACAGTCCATATAATGGATCGACTGTCCCTTCCCTGCAATTGCAAAGTTTTTAGCAAACAATAGAGAATCCATGCATTTCAGCTATCGTTGTACCCCTCAGGAACCATGAGAAAGCGCTATCGAGAAAAATCGAATGGTTTTGCTCCTTCTCAGTTGGCTTGCCAATTCAAGGACAATTGAATTTCCTTGCGAAGAGTGCTCTCACTCTCATTCATTGCGCAAGGGATCTCTCATTCCAAGGAATAATTCCCAGAATTGTCAACCCTTTTCCTCAGCCGCCCGCTCTACCATCCTAGTCATCCTATCAATGCCGAATACAATTATTGGCATAATCTGGGGGTCCTATTGTACTTCCTGAGGAAATCCGACCTATCGTTGAAAAGGGCTGAAGAGAAAACCTATATTTCGCTCAAGATTCCAATTGGTTCTTACAATGGCCCGTAATCAGATAAAGAATGAGTCACATATCTGTCAGTTAGAACAATCAAAATATAAAACACTTACAGCATTGGAGTTTCGCCCAATGTGAATCAATTTTTCGGCTCTAATTTATACAAATTGTATGAATCTCTCACTTTTGGTACGTTGAGCACCCGAATGTCCGTTCTATTGGTCACATTCGAGTTTCCGTACACGATACGAAGCATCTGGAGAAAAGCTATTCAATAATCTTCCAATGACGTGCCTATTCCAAGTCAATTACTCCATATTTTACTCTATTTCTAGCCGGCACATTCGTACAACTACAAAGTTATTCGAAACTATGTTTTTATAGTTAGAAGGAGATTAATGGAACAGTAAAGTTTCTTCTACAATTGAGGTTATTCTACAGTCGACCCTGGTGGTGCACTCCGATAAGACAGTCGCGGTACCAATTGGGGTTCTTGTCCATGCCCGTCGAAAAAGCCATGGGTAATCGAGAGAGCACGCGTTGATCTACGGGCAAGGAGGTGAGAAAGGGGGAGGCAGGGAAAGAGTCAGCGGAGTAAAGAGCCATTACTCTCCTGTTTTCGGCAAAATGGATTGCATTTCCCCTTGCATTTCCCCAAATCCAGTCCCGAAGTCTGCCAAACTCTTTCCTTCATGCAAAAAATAGAAGACTATCGAAAATCTCTCCTCTCTATGTGTTAGACGTCCCAGATAATGTTCTCAAGAATGACTCACCACTACATACAAGATTGGCATCATACGGGCGGCACGTTCGGGCCCCGCATAGCGGGGCGTATCTGTTTCCTCCCGCCGCTTCTCTTGGCTGAAATTCATTCGTACATAAACTCGCGGTCTATCTCATCATTTTTGCACACTCTTATCGCAGTTGTGACCCCGCTGAGAGACTTCTATTCTACACATCATCAAACAAAATCAAATAATTGCACACCCATTAGTGATGACCATTCGGCACGCGCCTCTCTCGTTTAGAATGATATCTCGCCGGTCAGAGAGTCGAGAGAGTACGCAAAAAGAGGAGAGACGGGTGCCTATTTGTAACAGTGACACCCATCAATTAGGTTCACTGACGATTGTGCCTCCCACATTTGTCAATGCTATTTATTTTCTCGTGATATTCAGCATGCTTTGTCACCTGGCAACAGCAGCAGCTGCTGTCGCGGAGCTCTTCCGGCCTTTCTCTCGTGCATCGTCTTCTAATGGTGATCCCCCCTCCTGTAAGATCAAAGATCACCATTAGAAGAACCGAGATCAGCGAAATGAAAGTCGTTGAGATCCGATATTTTTTTTTGGAGTTCAGAGATTAAGTTTATTAGATCTAATTAATAGAATGAGAGAGTCAGACCGATATGCGGAGTTCAGAGGTCATTGAACATGAGCGATGACAATAAGACCATTTTTTTCAGATTTCAGAGATCAATTGATTACCGAGAATGATGATGAGGACGATGAGGAGGACGACCGTGATGATCGCAGTACCGCCGTTGAGTGTCACGTCTTTCATAGTCAATTGCCATGCCCGCTTGCTCCCGGTCCTGAAATTTATTCGTACATAAACTTTGAAATGCGAAAAAAGTTTGAAAAAGTTTGAAATGCGGTCTATCTCATCATTCTGCACATTTTCATTAATGGATTATTTTGCTCGATATCCAGAAAATATGCCTTGCCATTTTTACTGAACTCGTGCGCTCATTATACTTTAAAAATAATCCCTAATTTAAACAGAAATTTTGGGTGCTTGACAAACTGATAAGAAAAATATATAATTTGGATGAAGGTATACAACGGTAATTGTTAACATTGCAGCCAAGGGCCTGTTCTGTATCTCGACCATGAATAATGACATCACGAGGATCGTTTCAAACATGCACCAAGCACTCTGGCTATGCTTCACTATTTCATCTCTCCTTCCGAACAAAAATTATCAAAAAAGAACGAGTATTATCGATTCGAAAAGGTGGGTTACTGTAGATGGTACGGTATCCAATCGATCGCGAACTGACTTCAGATTGGTCATCATCATCTACCGCAGTTGATGGACCTGAGCAAGGGTTTCTCCGAAGATGAATCAGTCACTCGGGTCAGTTACGGTATCCAATCGACAACTGACTACTTATTGCAGGCAACGGTTTCGTCTATCGACAGCTTCAGAAAGGGAATGGAGCACGCGTTTGCGTATGCGATCGCAGCCAATTCCGTGACTAACATATCCGATATCTGCTACGGTAATGTGAGAGATGGATACCTTAATCTCAATCGATCGACAACTGACTGCATTTCAGAAGTCGAATAAGCCGATCCGAATTCGCTTGATTTATCCCTACTATAAGAACCCGAAGGAAGCCCCCTTTCTCTCCGTTCCCGAACCAACCTCACTCTCCAATCACGAGAATACACTCTGTATGAGACATCGTTGTTAAATGACTAATCATTCCCTCCTACAGTCAGAGAGAGATAATCATTCACTCCTACGGGGCTCACTCCCTGCAGTCGATCGAGTCTTCCCGACTTGTGACTGCTTCAACCCCTCCAACTCTGCTACAGCTTCATCCCTGCTCGAAGGCACGTCACGCAACTCGATGAGAAGGGAATTGAACGCTTCCTTCTCCTTCTCGAGGCTACATGCCAAAACATCATGCTTCCTGTTGTATAGTAAATAAGTATTGCTAATTCCGTAATATAATTAGCGGCTGATCATAATGCTGACCTAACGCCAAGTACCGTAGTACTCGTTTATTCCTAGTTGCGTGTTGCGTCTTTGTGCATCACGCTTCTCTTCCTGTATATTTCGTCAGTCGATACGCTGTCCCTCCCCGCGAGTTGCGGCAGTTATCATCGTCTC
>LS569885.1:0-37249 GCA_900490775.1 Pristionchus maxplancki
AAGCCTTTCTCCATTTTTGAAAATTTCGACTTTTTTTGGGTCGAGCCTGGCGTTTTTCGGAAAGTGCACCAGAGCCCCCAATATTGGGCCAAATATCAGCACTCGGTATGGGAAGGTCACCCATAGAATATTGGGATAGGTTGTGAAAAAGTCGTGCATCGACTTCGCCCAAAAGCTACGTTCTCTCGTGGAAGGTCTCTTAGAACGGTAGAATGACAGGACAGATTATCTAGACACGAACTGACTGATCCGTTTGGCTATTGATTAACGGCCATGCACGAGTCATCTCCTGTATCTCCGTCATCTCAGCTCTTCTTCTTCTCTCTTTTCTTAGAAGTCATCCTTTTCACCCCCCCCCCCCCTATGGTTGGCTTCACTCTCTCTCTAACGTTCCAATTATCCTTGGTTCTCTATCTTATGTTTACTTGAACTCGCTATCCTGTTACCTCCGACTTCTCCTAAAAGCTCTAGGAAGCCGATGCTCATCCCCTTACTTCCGTTCACCTCCTTGAGTTCCCTTGACTTCACTCCCAGAACTTGACTTCTCCCCCTAGCCGATTGCTTAAATCAATAACACACACCGACCCACCTCACGAACTAGGCGCACATCAATCTCAGTGAGTACTACCGTAATACGGGCAATGAGCAAAGCATCGATGGTCACTTATGTCGCGCATCTGTTAATGGCCTGTCATTTCTATGACATTCCGAGCGATTTTCCGATTATGTGCTTCTGACTCCCTATGCTCATCATCTTTGGTCTTTCTGTGTCCATATAAGAGCTGGTTTATCAGGTTCACCCCACATCTTCACGATGGAGTCTCCGATATACGCCTTCTCCTACACGAATCCCTACCACTCGATCATCATTGGCACGACGACGAGCGTCGCGCTCTTCTCCAATTCGCTCCTCATCTTCATTGCCACCACGACGCCCGCCGACCACATTGGTACCCGCAGCATGATATAGCACATACTCAACTAAATTTACTACTAATATTTGAATTGCCATTCAAAAACGCCACTTTTCCTTATTTTTTTACAATCGAATGGTTGGAAAAGTGACTTTTTCGATGGCAATTCAAATATTGTTAGTAAATTTAGTTGAGCATGTATTATATTCTACCTAATATTCTCAAATTCAAGGATCATATCGATACCTGCTCTGCTTCTTTGCCATTTGCAATATCAATACAAGCCTTGGGCACTATTCCGTGGAATGGGTAAGTTTATCTCAAATTCATAAATGTACCATAACATTTCAGGTTTGTCACATGACGTCATCCGGCTTCTACTTCTTTCCAAGGCATTTGGGTGGTTTCATTTTTGGTGGTGAGTGTATGTGCTGGATTGTGAATAGCACGGACAAAACTGTAAGAAATTTGGAAAGTGTATAAGACGCATCTATGAGACATGTTGCAGTTAGACCTCGAGATACGAGTCACCGTCTCTTCATTTTGCACACTCTCTCGCCCGGTCTACTGACGAGAGAGAACGAAGAATGAAGAGACGGTGACTCGTTGCAGTTTCGTGGGCGACGGTGTTCTGCTGGATGTTCATCGTGACCTACTACCAAGTCTTTCTCATTCTCGCCTTTCATTTTGTCTACCGCTTCAAGACCGTCACCCGGTAAGGCCGTGTTCTCAGAGAAATATCCGAAACTGCATTGAGTGACCTCGGTAAATCCTTCACGGACGGGTGGCGGTGGCCGCACTGGGTCGCTGCTGCCATCGTCGCGTACGTCTTCTACATCTCCGCCTTCGTGTCCACCGTCGCCGTCGGGATGGCGCCCACGCAGCAGACGAGGTACGCGACGAGGCAGACGAGGTCGGATGCGCACCGGAAGTGGGCGAGCGACAACTGTCAGAGATGGAATAGCGAGAAAGTTCTCATACGATCTAGTGACGGAAAGAGTACTTTTCGAAATAGTTGACCCCCCAAAATATGGCTGTAGGCTGCATATACTCGATCTGAAGGTCAGCATTAGGGAAGTCAGACCAATTCCAACACCCAATATATTGACTTTGCGGCAGCTCACACCTACAATGAGAAATAAATGTCAAGATATTGACTTAGTATTGCAGGAGAGACGCGCCTCCGGAAATTCTGTCCACCTACGGCATTGATCTCACCGACCCGCGCACCGGTTTCATCGTCCTTGCCATGAGAGTGCGGACGCATTCTAATTCACGGTTTCAACGTCCCGGCTTTCAGCGTGTCGATCCGGAGACGCGCGAGCTGTACTGGAGTGCGGAATCCGTGATATCCATCACCATCTGCATGGCGCTCTTCGGCGGCACGGGCGCCATCGTCGCCTTTTGCATCGTGCGAACGATTGCAGAACTCAGGTAATCGAGGAATGGTCTGACCCTCTCACTTTCTCATGCTCTCTCGCATCTCTGATCGACGAGAGAGCGTTGCTAAATGAGAGAGTCAGACGATTCCTCAAGTAAGCGCATCATTTTGCGACAGCAACGGTGAGATAAACCGCCGCACGTTTCCAGATCAGAGGGCACTCGACTCAGGCCAGAAACGAGACGTATGCAGCGACAATTGTTCAAAGCCTTGCTCGTCCAGGTGCGAATTCAACCATTATCTATCGAGTGTATTAGTGCAATAAATATGCAATGAATACTGCAGACGACGATTCCGTGTGTGTTCTCTTACACTCCTCTCGCGATGATTCTTCTGTTCGGAGGAGTAACTGGTGGGTTGTCCTAATTCAGACAAGATCGCCATAACCTATGGAGGACAGATTCACATATTGTATTTTTGCAGGAATCTCCCTTGGTTCATTCGCCAACGTTCTCTTTCTCGTAACAGCAATTTTCCCCTCAATTGACGCATTTTTCGTGCTCTTCTTCATTGTGAAATTCCGCGTTGCCGTCATCAAACTGTTCCGGCTTCCCTTCGATGGGGCAAGCAAAGTATTGTCTTCGTCTCTTCAGCATCGAGGCATCACCATCATATAAATACATATATTTGAAGTAGTGCAATAAATTGCTGTTCAATTTGACCGATATCGATTGAACACACAAATTTGTTGAAGTTATTCTGTTGACGAGCACAGTTCAATATAAGAACCGACCCTATGCGAGCCACAAAAAATAAAAAAATACTACACTTTGCATTGTAGTGTTGCGTTGTACAGTATAAATATCACATAATAGCAACAACAGTAGGGGTGGCAAATGAAGAGTTTTCAAGAAGCTAATTTAATTGTATAAAATCCAGGGCCTCTCGATTGCTGGCAAATATAATGGTCTAGAGACCCTACGGTGGTTCCATTCTATGATAACTTAAATTTTTGACGGTGTAATTTGCGTCATTTTCATGCTAGGTCAGAAAAACTTTTTAAAAAACAGACGAATATTTTCCTCATGATAGTTTTTTTAAACCAACCTGGAAAACTTGAATATTGTTGTCCGCTCCAAATCGGGAAGTGCGCTCTGATAGTTTTTCAAACCATTGTTATCAATTCTTCACTAGGTTTCCCTCCTCAGTAGCATACTACGACCGCTGAACTGGCTGTTCAACAACGTGTAATTTGCTCTTCGCCTTTAATCCCTATACAGCATGTCTTATTAGTGCTTACGGACTCCCTTCCTGTTGAATTCTGTCATCGATTTTCGCATTTGCACCCAGCATTCAAAAATAGACCAGAGATAGCCATAAAACTTGCTCAGATCATTAAGAGGTGTCGACAACAATGATTAATTATGTCTATCCACCGCTTACTAATGGTATCATCACGTACGTATCAGAGCACAACGACTCAAATGTGTTGACAAAAATCAAGAGTATGGTAGTGTATTGATAGCTGTGACAAAGGTTGGTTTCCGAACGGTTAGCTGCTAGACAGGTGGTGTGTCATCGTGACATGAAGAATTCGTCCAACAAACCCGTAGCAGGTGCTTGCAGTCCTTGCCCCCAAGCATCTAATGATAGATGTTACTCTTTTTTTACTTCTCCGCAACCTGTTGCTCCTTCTTTGTGCTAATGCGAAATTTATCATATCTATCTCACAATCACCGTGCTCAGTAACAGGTTGCATTTAAAAATCTTAAAAAGTCATGTCATATTTTAATCAGAAAAATGAATTTGAAATATGAGTTTCTCAAGTGGCAAAATCACTCATATATTTAAGATTCTTCACTTGCCAGTCCAAGACGCAATGCTAAATATGATTACTCACCTCATATCTGTATACTCAGGGCTGCATATTTCCGTACTCCCTTCGACTGGCGCGTTCACGCCAGTTCTGATGCTCGGGTCTTGCTCGGGCAGAGGATCGCATGCGCAGGCGCCCAACGATTCTTGAATATTATTATTTTTATAATGGAGTGGAAGGAGTCACAACGCACAACAAACAACAGCGGAGTTTGGTCAAAATAATCACATATATTTCCTTATTCACTTACCAACTGTTGCGCAGATTGCTGCTTTGAGATAATGCTCGGGGCTCCTTCCCTGATAGTTAAATAAAATTTCATCGTCGGGAAGGCTGTGCACTCTACCACATGAGAATCGTAGTATCGCCTAGGCTTGCAGGTTCGGTATCGGTAATACCGCGCGCGCGCGTCTCTCTCTCTAATCCCGAGGTCAATACCGACGAGAGAAGGGAAGAGGGTCGGTATCCCGACAAATGTCGGTATTGTGTCGGTATTTGGGAAGGTAGTACTTTGCGCCTCAGGCTATAACTCACATAGTTTTTGTCGCACCACTTCCCGATGGTAATAGCTTCTCAATTAGATCCCGCTCTACATTTTGTCTGAACAAACCTAAGCTCTATCTATAACAGGGAATTAGCCTCCTCTCGATTTTGGCCGTTTTGGACCGCAAAACACGAAAATACGTAGAAAATGAGGTGCAACTCGCTGAATTCTTTTCGGAATGGTCTAAAATTTTGCCACGGTAGTCCCCTAGTACCCCTAAGTAAATTCCGCATCAGCGAAAATTCCGGCAAAAGTCGAGCCCCAGGCGGGGGTCGAACCCGTCAATGCCCGCAAATACCGGCAAATACCGACTAGAGTCGGTATTTTGTCGGTATTTGCGAGGAAGGGAAGAGGGTGTCGTAATCCCGATACCGATACCGTACCGGCAACCCTAGTATCGCCACATCTTCTTCCTCACATCATATTCAATTTTCTTGCCAGGTAGAACATCAAATGTTAGCAATTTGTCATTATCGTCGATAGCCCTTGAGCGATTTTAATATGGAGAGGGTAGAAAAAACAACAACTGATTACTCACCGAATCATGTAGTACGATTTGCGATTCTCTGACCATAGGATGTCGTTGCCGCATAGGTTCATCCATCCATATTCATTTGGCTCCAGATTAATCTCGCGTGTCGCCGTTCTCGTCGTCCAGCAGGGATCGGCGCCCATGAGCGCCGTGATGTTGGAAGTGCCTAGAGCATTTTGGGCTAAAGAGGCTAATGGGGCATTCATAGTCAACAAAAGCTGATGGATCACTCTCTTCATTCGGCGCACTAACTAGCCGGTCGACCGGTTGAGAGACTGTGCAGAATGAAGAGAGTGACCCATCAGCTTTTGTCCACAATGAAGGGGCATAATGCTCGAGAACACTAGCCTTCACACGCCCCCATGTGCACGGTAGCCGGCTGTCCACACCAGGGATGGCTTCGCAAGAAATCGTCTCTTCATTTCGCGCACTCTCTCACCGGTCAGAGAGGTGAGAGAGCGTGCAGAATAAAGAGAGTCATTTCTTGCTAAGCCATCCCTAGTCCACACGTGCCCGTGATGACCTCGCCGAGCAGCGAGCAGGTGACCCCGAACGTGATGCCAAAACACTGCAAATGAGTACGCTGTGATGAAAAATTGTCATTGGCTGCACATCATTTCTGCAAAATAATGTAGAAGCATCGCTCACATCTGTACGGGAGAGACAGACGGTCTCGCAGGCGGATTTGTATGCCGCAGTTGGTTTGTCGATGACGTATCGCGGAATCGAGCTGACCTCGGGAACGAAGCAGGCTGCTTGCACGACGGACCCTGGGCTAACATAATATCCGACTACCGCACGTACCGAAAATGTGTTTAGAGTGCAAAAATACTTGTATTATGTCCAATAAATGTCGTGTAATCGCTAACGTTACTGCCATTTCCGTTGTTTGTCATCAAGACATACTCAGGGCAGTCACTGCTCCGAAGCATTTGTCTGAATTGCCGAGAGTGCTCCTTTATCTTTTCCTCATTGTCTCATCATCTCGGACGTTCTGATATCTTGTTTCCACGCAAATGGGCGTTGCTATTTCGAAATGCGGAAGGAGCGAGAAAGCGCATAGAATGTACGACGAGAGTAAGCATTTTTTTGTTGACGACAGTTATTATTTCATTTCAGAATGGGCAGAGACTCCGCAAACCGGAAATGATAATTTCGAAATTCCCTCACCAGTGTAATAGTTTCTTATTAGGCAAATTTTTTTTCGAAATTTTGAAGCGTATTCAGAACGATTCGCGATATCAAAGCAGCCTCAATCGCAATAGACGAATCTCTTGAAAAGGAGAAACTTGAGCAAGCAAGCACATTCAAGATTCTTCTGCTAGGTTTTTTTCCTATTTCCCAAAATACGCAAATAAAAAAACACAGGCGGCTCTGATGCTGGAAAGTCGACTATTCTAAAGCAGATGAGGTTGATTTGCATTCATACCCCGAAAAAACCCTTTCCGATTCAGAATTCTTCACATGAATGGATTCAGCTCCGATGAAATGCGCAGCTTTCGAAAACATTTAAAGTTAAATGTGTTTCAGGCGAGCATATGAAATTGATTATAGAAATTGCCTATTTCAGATTTTTCACGAAATCGCCAAAGGCATACAAGACCTGAATGCCGACATTGCAGATGAAGAAAAAGTTCGGAACAGCCTAAAGTGTTATAACCTTTTTTTAAATATTTTCAGAACATCATTTACCGATTCGCCGGTGGTGTTTCTTGGGTATTAGGATTTGATGACGAGCAAGAGATCGATTATCTGCTCGACTTTCTCGCATTTGATGTCGGTTTTTGTGGTTTTTATTGAGAAATGCGTATTTCCTCCGCTTCAACGATGAACGAAGCAACGGAAAGTGCACAGTTGGTGCTTACTACAAGTATTTTCCAGAGTGTACAAACTTTTCTCGGCCTCTACCCGAACTACTCCTCTCTCCCTGATAATGCCCATTAGTAAGTATTGATGATAACAAAAATGCCAGAGTAAGAGCAAAATGACAATTGTTTTTTCCTACGAGAATGCACTCGCCCGAGTGGTTTTGCGTCATCAGTCCCACACAGAATTACTACTAATCTAGTGGCCTCTATGGACCCGAATATTGCAGCTTCACCCCTAAACTGTCGTTGCTGCTCGCGCCAGACTACGTGCCTACAGCCGAAGATATTCTACATCTGCGTATTCCAACTACGAGCGTTGCTGAGATAAACTTCTCCTTTGAGAAGAAAAGCATAAGGTTTAATAGTGTTTTTTCACGATTTTCGAAAATAAATTCGAAATTATTAGATTAATCGACGTGGGAGGGCAGCGGACGTACAGGAAGAAGTGGATGCACCACTTTGACGGGGTTGCTGCAGTCCTCTTCGTCGTCTCTATGGCCGCCTACGACCAGGTTTAGTTTGTTTTTGTTATTCTTGGGTGCTAAGTTGCCAATTTAGGCTCTCGAGGACGTAGATAAATCAATAAAGCCAGTGCTGCACAAGGACGTCATTTCGTCGATCAATGCGATCAAAAAAGTACGATTTTGCCTCTATTGTAGTATTCACATCTCGATTGAAGAGAGACAGTCGCCTGCGGGACTCAGTGCAGCTGTACGGCGATATGTTGAGAAGCAAATACTTGCTTAAATCGGCATTCATACTATTTCTAAATAAGGTGTGTCGATTTCTCCGTTTTCTCTGCATTTTGTGCTGACAATTATCAAAATTTTGTTGAAATACTAATTTGTTTAAATTCCAGAAAGACCTGTTCTTCAAGAAACTCCATCGACATCCATTAGACAAGTACATGAATGGATACAGTGAGGCTTTACGTAAATACAAATAACAATAATTGTGAAGAACAGTTTGGGAGTCCCGAGAGTGGGAACGGATAGGACCCATGGGACACCTACGACAATTATTTTTCAGAAGGCAGAACCAACCAGGATGCCGCGGAGTGTCTAAAGCAGTACTTTCTTAAGGTCAGATGCGTTTCCAATATGCTCCGAATGTATAATTTCAGCGAAAGTCGAAATCGGACAAGGACCGTCCCATCTACCCGCATTTCACTTGTGCGACTGACACGAATAACGTGGAATTCGTGTTCAAAGCAGCGTGTGAAATCATCAGGCAGAAGAATCTGAACAATAGCGGAATACAGTGAGAAATATGGCCGAAAGGATTGAATGCAAGTGATTTCAGGGCCCTTTAATTCGGCTGGTCAACAATGGATCTCGGTGTTCGAATTTAATTGAAGAATTCATAATTCCCTTCTTCTTAGCTACATGTCTCATGTTTCTCTTCGCTTTCTCTGTATTTCCAAACGCTTTCGTTACTCCAAATCCAAATGCTCGTTTTAGCTTTCTGACTCAGAATAAATGACTCAGAATAAGACTCGGAATAAATACGCATGTGGCCAGAAGTCTTGAGAAGTCAGCACGGTCCAAATAGTCAAAGACGCCCCGTCGGAAAATATAAAAGTTAAGACGAGTTCACAGAAAAGGCTTGCCAACGATCACCTGCGTCTCACTCTCTACTCTGCTCTTTCGTTAAAGACTCTAGACTTCCTTTTCCCAGATTCTTTCAGCGCACTGATCCATCCATTTGCTTGTAATGGATTGCAAAGAGTAACGCTACTATTCTGCTTTCTATTTCTTTGCGGAGACGGGCTAGTAGAGGCGAAAGGAGGTGAGATTTTGTAAATGGAAATGTTTGACTTTGTGATAGTTATTCTGATATGAGAAAAACAATTTGGGCAAGAATTTTTCAATAAGTTCTAAAGTTTGTCAGAAACATAAGCAAGAAAGGATCTGAGTAGGAGTCATGGGAATGTTCTCAAAGCTCGTTGCCTCGTGACTACAGTGTAGTCTCGAGTTGCAGGCAGCGCTGGTGGCGGTCGAGGGAGCAGCGGGGCTCGTGGTAGCAGCGGTAGCAGTAGTAGTTCATCGTCGTCGTCTCACGGTTCTTATTACGGCGGTAGCTACACCAAATATGGAAGTGGAGGCGGAGGAAGGATATATGATCAAGCTATCATGTGAGTTTGCTTGTATGATTATTGTTGCAAAATGCAAAACAACAAAAATAAAACAAAAATAAATTTCAGTATCATCATTATTGCCCTCGTTATTATTGCCCTGTTAATTATTTTCTGTTGTTGCTGTTGTAGAGACAGAGAAGAGACGACTACAGCACCAATACAACAACAAACGGTAAGTTGAACAGTGATTTGTTTAGCTGAGATGAAATCATCAAAAATGTGTTTTTTTAATATTTTGCAGTCAGCGAAGGTCTCAACGGTGTAGAAGCAAGAAAAGGAAAATGCAAGAAACGCAAAAATGACCTTCAGATAATTGCGAAGAGGCAAGGATGAAAAGTGTAGTTCATTTCATGAAATGCTATTGTTTGTATTGTATTTTTCTTATAAAAACAGGAGGAAACATGGTGCATGCAGACTGTTAAAGTTGTCAAACACTCTCAAAGTAACGCTACGACGTTCCGAACTCTCCATCCAATAACTATCATCATCTTAGATGCGCTCTCGCAAAATTGACCTTGATTTCCTGCTGAGGAGAGAAGGAGAGGAGTATCATGTTTATCTCTTTCTTTCTTCTTTCTTCTCTCACCAAGTTACTCGTGTTGCATGTAGCGGCGCTCAGTCTCTCGAAATTTATCGATTTCTTCCTGTTTCTAATTTTACCCTCCTTTGCAGGATGGAGGTCAAATTTCAGAGCGATAGCAGGAGCAACCACTTCGTCGAGTGTATCTTTGAAGAATACGTGGACGGCGAAACTGAGCGATACGAGTTCAAGTCAGCTCTTTTTCTCCCTATTTAATCTTATTTTTAAACTATTCTAATGTATTTTATTTTTTATTATTTTAATTTCAGATGCGACCCCAAACACTCGTGTTGCGGGAGAACCTGCTGCGATGCTCACGAAGAGATGATTAAATTCTGGTTAGTACAATGGATGAATGACCAATTCCGACCCAATACTTTGTGCTTTGCTGCAGGTCACTTTTTTGGGTGAATTAATAGGGACAAGCAGCTTTTAAAAACTATGCTCAAGAAAAACAATTAACGTAAATGAAAACAAATGCATAAAGAATGATATATAATCCAGGATGATGCTCGCCTTCATGGCTGTCGCTCTTGTCCTCCTCCTGGCCGTTCGGAGAAGGGCAAACCCGACTAAGAGTGGGTTTCCGTTTCCGGAAAACGCATTTTATAGTCGATCAACCGACCATATTTTCTCGAACATACGTACTTTGACTACTCCGTATCGCTGCTTATTTTCCCTTCCAGTGAACGACACGATCACCTACGTTTCCCTTTCGATGGACGGCGAGAGTTACTCCGGCAATGACGTTGCAAGCGACCGGCGGCTACTCGTTCTCGATTCCAATAACCAATCGAGGCCTGACGACGTCTGAATTCGAAGAGGAATCGACGAGACAAAGTACGATTGTATGGTCTGCGATAAGTACTGAATTAAATAGCCGAATCATTTCGACGAGTGTCATGTGTTCAATCATCATCCAGAAGTGTTTTGAAAAACGTAGCAAAGATGTTGAAACAAATTCATGTTTATTATTGTCACGAAGGTTCATTACATAATTTACAGTTTGTGTTGTTCATTAGTTTGTCGTCAAGTATACAAAGTCGTTCAATATTTCACGATGAGTGATAGATTTGCTCGGAGAAAAGCGAGCTGTTCTTGAAGAGACCCAATGCCAAAATGAGAATGCATTGCTTCTGAATATTCGTGTTACTTCACTAGCAAGTACTGAGAACTACCTTTAACCAGCCAGTAAGTTTGGTCGACAGGTTGACAATAAACAAAAGTTTTGCGAAATGTGCCGGACCCTGAAAAATGATTCTGTCTTCGAAGCACAATTAGACTACCTTTTCAACACCACGTCGCGCTAATACGTATGATAGAAGAATTTTAGTGAATCTGCGAAACGCAATTTATGAAGTTGAATAAAATTATTATTTCAACCGTTCTTGCTCACGTTGTAGCAATGAGACGTCATAAGAATGGAGGCCTTCCAAGACTGAAAAAAATGGATAAACAACTATTTTAATCAGTAATATACGTGGATTGCAGATCACAATCATTCTTAGGAGTGTGTACTCGCGAGCGTCAAGATCTGCCTGAACGATAAGAATTGAAGAGAGTCAAAAATTCAGAGTCTAGAAAGTGCAAGAGACGATGTAGGTGTGTGGAAACTTTGCATTCAAAAACAAGTTTTCCCATGGCCAGGTTGCATTCGCTGTACGTGACAACTCTAAGAATGTGTCGTACATTACCTCTTTCATTGCCGCAATTAATACAGTGTAAAATCGAGTGGATCCGGGGCATTGCGCGAGCCTGTATTCATTACGTGTATAGATTATTTGGCGCTTCTACACTTTCCCGGAGAAAAGAGTGCAAATAAAATGAGTTTCAGAGTTTCCCTAAAAACACCATCAATTCCGGAAATTTCGTGTTTGTTGTCGGGGATCGGGTTATGTGGGTAATAGAGCATGTACGGGAAAGTGTCGAATATTTGTTGGCGACTAACGTGTCCTTGCTCCATGTGGTGACACTGCCGTCAGGATAGCACGGCCTATCGGACTGATGAGCGAACGAATAGAATGCAGCGGAGAAATTGGAGCATGCGAGTGCAGATGCGATCAGTATTCGCTGATTTGATATGTATTATTTTGGGCCAATCCTGAGGATAAGAATCGAGAAAATATTATATCAGAAATTGCCCGAAATGCACGATGCATTCATCCCTCACTTTGGACGAATCAGATAGATGACGGTAGATGTCCAAAGCCTTGATGAATTCCATCGAGTATACGACATCCTGAAATATTTTCCGAATGAGTCAAAATATCTGTTTGGACTTCACCTGAAAATGCCATAACTTCTTCGCGCTATAATCAAAGTTTGTGAGATCCATAACGAATCGATTCTTGATGATTAGCTAAAAATTAAACTTTAATTTGTTAACTGGAAATGTAATCGAAGGTACTCTAAATGAAACAATTCATGCATTATATAAAAACATATTTTAAAAAATATTTTCCTGGTCACTTTTTAATTGCTAAAAATCTTTACTTCCACAGGCATGAGACCCATCGCAAGAGGCTCGTAGGGTCGAACACACATTGGCTGAAATAAATAACGTTGGTACTCTTTGTTTGTGTTTTCCTAATTTGAAAGGCCCTGAATCTTCGCTTTGAAGTGCATTTATGAGTGAAACTTATAAGTAAAATATCAATAACAGACGCAAAGGCAAACCTTAAACTTTCCTCCAAGTTTGGAGGGGCCATGGAGAAAATCGTCAATGCTCAATCCAGGAAGATGTTTGGGCGTGAATGTTGACATTCTTCAAAAAAAATTCCATTTAAACTCACATTTTCAACAGTGATTTTTTTAAGGGTAGCTAAGAGTCCGTGTATCACCTTATTAACTGATGAGCTTCCTCAATATAAATCAGATACTGCATTAACTTCTCCAGTTTGTCTTCGAAACGAAATGGATTTCTAATAATTGGTAACTCCTACAAATAATAATATTCACATGTTCAGAGACGCGTATTACAATCACAAGCTAGAATTCTTGCGGGAAATAATACACTGATAGTGGGGCATATTAAAACATTACACTAACATGAGCAAGACCTCTAGATAATCGCGGACTAACTTCAACAGGAAATTCAACAGTTTGTTTTTCCTCTGTAGTCGAGTCCGAAGTGTTCCGTCGAAAAACTAGTAATGCATTCATTCCTCCTTTGATGCATCTTTCGAAGCGACAAGATCGGCAAGGACGATGGGATTCTGAAAGAATGGAAAAATGTATTTTGCTTTTTGATGTCTATTCGTCTCGGTGTCAGAAATATGATAGTTTGCTCTTGGTCCATGCCGGCAACGCACCTGCTGAACACAACCCATGTCTGGAGCACCCGCCGAATATTCTATTCTTGATCAATGCTCTTCGGAAGAAAGCCTTGCACGAAAGACAAGAAGGCGCCTGAAAATCGAAGATGCTTCCTCGGACCGTGGCAGTAATACGCACTCCATAATTGTATCCTGATGCAGCGACTCCACAGATGACGCATAAGGTCGGTCGCGTTGGACGCTTGAAAAATATGTTTTAAATTCCGTAATATTCCATCAGCATAAAAACGTATAAAAAGCAGCAATTTATTTTATATATTTTTTTATTTATTTTATTATTCAATTATCGAACACTTACTTCTTTTGGTATTAATGGTTTACGCCGTGGCATTCCCTGAAAATATAATTTATAACCGAGGAATACTGATGGCGCGAAAACCTCGGGGGCGCGAAGATGTCCAAAAGTAAATAGAAGGAGAGATTTCCCCTCCCCCCACTGAGGCACACGGAAGTAGATCTCTGGTTATTCGAAGGAGAGATAACCCAACCATTGAACCACACTCCAAACTACTCATTTCTCGCATCTGTATGGATCTCACATGATTCTCACACATGATTCTTCATGATGCCCCCTCAGAGATCAGAAGCAGATAGAGAGAGCTCGAGCGCGCTTTAAATTTGAGATGGCTTGACAAGCAATGGCTCTCTTTATTCTGCACTCTCACTCGCCTCTTTGACTGGCGTGAGATTGCATGCGAAATGAAGAGACGGGAAGGAATAGACCGCTCAACTTGCTAAATAATTAGCCGTTCGAATTCTTTGCGCCTGTGGGAATGGCTCGAAACCCATGAGGGGGGGGGCTGAAATTGAATATCATGGCTATCTCATGACACACTACGAAAGTGAATATCCGTTGTGTTGTATCGTAGTGTGCACGAATGCACGTACTCGGCCAATAAAACAGAAACCGAACAAAGTCTCATTAATTGAGAGTCGCAAATGTAGAAAAACCAAAACTATAGCTTAACCAAATTTGAAATTTACTTGGAGAAAATATTTACTTGATACAACGTGCGAACAATTTGACACTCACATTCAAAGATACCACACGTTTATCGTTATTACGCAACAACCTTTTTAGCGGTGAAAATCGCATTGCATGATAACACTGTTCAGCATTCCTCGTCTCCTCTGTTTCATTCATGCTAATCTAAGGATGAGCAGATTCCGGACGAGATATCTTCTCCCCTTTAGCGCTGAAGACGGCGGGCGCCCAGTCGCTGCCCGACACGATCACAACCTGAGCGTCCAGTGGAATCTCCGGTCGGTCAGGCCTTTTCTCGTTGCCAGACTTGTAGAAATTCGGGCTGAACGGGTCGGCGTACACGTTGAAATGCTCGGTTTTGCCCTTCTCGTTGAGGAAACCGAGGCACGAGTCGGCACCGCAAAGTGAGAAGAACTGAGCGAGGTTGCTGGGCAGACTAGCCATTCCTAAACGATACTCATAGCGGCTGCATCTTTTATAGCGATCTGACAGGGAGGAGCGAGCGGGATCGGTGCAATGTTCATGCGAGAACAGCTCACTTGTGCAGAAATCGTGTGCAGAAAAGAGTTTCGACGACAAATGTCTGAGCGTGACGAGAGGAAATCGAGCAGGAGCGCGCGCAATGAATGATGGGGGAGAGTTAGTGTTCCGAAAGTTGATCTCCAACACTTAAAACAATAACAAACGTTTCGCATCGGAACTCATCGAAGGATGTGTGCCCACTTTTCAGCGTTCTTTTCAGCATTTTCAGCTCAAATCACCGCTTTACTCCGGCTACTGATTCATTCTTCAGCACTATTCGACTCTTGCACTCCTTGTTCTTTCTCAGTCTGCCGCAGGTGATAACAGAGAGCAAGAAGTCGCGATAGGCATTAGTGAGAGAGAGCAGCGAGACGTTGTGAACGATCGAGTGCAATCGAGTTAGGTAGAACATTGCCAGACTGACGCCTGAAGCGCGTAAACTACTCATGTTAAACCAAATGACGAGATACAAACCGAAACTGATCAACGACTCAGTGGCGATTCCCAAAAACACGACAAATCCCGGAAATACGACCACAAAGAGTGGAATGGCCAGCTGAAAATTCACGAACTATAGATAATTATTGTGACTGAAGTACCTGTACAAACAAAACGTGAAGAGATCGATGCATTTTCTTCGAGCTTTGAGTGCTGCGAGCGATAGTCTGAGAATTGTTTCCTGATATTTTTTCGAAAAATGTCGAAAATCTCATACCTCCTTCTTCAGTATGTAGAACATCCCCAGAAAACTAAGAACGAGGAAGCAAACGACGCCAACGAGAACCTGCGAAACCGAAGAATGATGCGTCATAGGTCTCAACTCACCGCGAGAAGTTCGCACACCAGCAGTGTTACATCTCTCAAATCCGCATGGCACAGCGCAGTCTCATCCAGGGCGTAGCTCTTGTTGACGACCGGTCTGTGCTCGGTTTCGGCGAACATTCTCTCGAGAAGCGCGGCGCACTCAAAGAGGTGCTCCCTTGACGCACCGTGCGCCACCACTCCTGAAATAGTCGAGATAGCTCTTCAACTCTTTGCAACTTCCCTGTTTACTGAGACAGAAACTGGGAAGTTCCCCCAACCCACCGTACACTACCGCCTCCTTTCCGTAGAGGGTTCCAGTCGAGATCGGTACGGTTCCGAAACCACCAACTATTCCGACGCGACCTCCACGCGCGAGCAGATCAATGTCGGTCGCGAGATTCGTGCCAGCAGCCATCTCGATGATCAGGTCGAAACCTGTGATAGAATGCATTGAATTTACCTTCTGAAAACCTTTAAAAACTATTAGATATGATCATTTTCAGATATCAACTCCATGTACTTTGTTGAAAATCTGAGAAAAAATTATTCGAACCTTCAGGCGAGATCTCCCTCAGCTTGTCCACGTATCCCTCTTCTCGGTGGTTTACCGCGTGGTGCGCGCCGTTTCTGTCGTTTGACAAACATCAGAATCAAACCGCACGCTACCGTAGTACCTGCGCACTGCCTCCAATCCTGCCTGTGTGCCGGCCGTACCGACGACCAGGGCGGCGCGCGCGAACGCGGCCAGTTGGCACGCCGCCAGCCCCACGCCGCCGGACGCGCCGTGAATGGGTCCGTGGGCTGCAGAGAATTATTTTTCGATTCCTCCTGTCTGACAGGAAAACAAACCTTGATCTGCCCCTTGGTGAACAGCGCGCGGTACGCGGTGGTGTAGGGAATGCCGAGACAGGCGCCCTCGACGAAGGAGAGAGCTGCGACGAGCACATACTTCACTAGATGGAGAATGAGCTAACCTTTCGGAAGTGGGGAAGTGTGAGTGGCAGCGGTCACTTCCGCCGTGGCGCCGGCGTACGTGTAGAACCAGACCCGGTCGCCCGCGGCGAGATGCGTGACAGCAGCGCCGATCTGGAGAGCGGATAGTAAAGAAGAGCATCTGCGAGGGGTTGACAAATGACGAATAGCTCATTACTGCTACTGTCTACACTAAAGATGTCATTCCAACGCGCACTATCTGCGCGACATATCCTGCGAAAACCCTGATCATCTTGTTTTCATTATTATGAGAGAACCCAGAAGAGCAAACATGGCAAACAAATGGCAAACAAACAAATGGCAAACAGTGCTCACCTCCCTCACCACTCCTGCTCCATCGATGCCGGGCACGTAGGGCAGCGGAGGGAGTAGGGCGAAGGTGCCCGCGCGGATGTACGTGTCCACCGGGTTGACACCCGCAGTGCGCACGTCGATCAGCACCTGTGAATGAGAGGTATTATCACGAGTCTTCTCAGAGATCGGAGGTCCTTTTGAATGTGCAAGCTGCTGCTTCTCATGCAATCTCAGAACACTGTAGGTTGAATGAAGACAAAGAGACAACTAATTGACATGTGCTCTGAAGTTGCCGTACTTCTTGGTTCCGTGTAATTAGTTTTTAAATGACCTAGAAAGTTGCAATCCAAACCTGATCTGGCGTTGCGAGAGCGGGAACAGAAAGGTCATTGGAGACCTTGATGTTCTCCGGACCGCCGAACGCAACTACAGTGGCGCCACGCATTGTCATGATTTGCTGAAAAGAGTTGTAAAACTTTTAAAAAATGTTTTCTGAACCTATTTGTTTCTTCCGAAGTCTCCTTCTTATACTCACCCCCATTGTGTCGATCAGTGTCGACACTGAGTCATCCATAACAACGGGTCCACTCGCGCAGATAACGCACACACTCCACGCACGCTCCGGCAATTGTACACGCAGTATGGCCAGATTAAAGGAGAATTGTGCAATAATGTGAGAATCGACACAATGACCCATAACTATTTCTTCAATCATGAGCGCTCTCCGAAATCGGCCGCAATTATGGTACGGATTATAAGGATTGTACTCAGAACTTCGACAATTCCTTGAAAAAGAATGCTTCGATACATTTCGAAAGATATTTCTGAAAAATATTTCAACCTATTTTAGATACTAAGTCTCAATTTTATTATTGAGCTGCATGTAAATGTTCGCTTTTCACAAGAAAAGGAATATTTGTATACAACTAAAGATTATGGCGGCTATAATTTTCTTTTATCCGCCAACGTAATTTGTTATGATTAAAAAGAGCGAGAGCTTGATTCCATCTTCATTCCGACGTGAAAAATATACCCCTCTGTATAACACGGGTTTCCTGTAAGAGTGTAGGAAAACGAGCTCATTTTGCCGCTAGAAAAAAAACTTTTGTCTCCGATTTCGATGAAAGTTGGTTGGTGGGTACTCTTGGGGGTCTGGAGAAGGCCCATGCGGTTCATTTGGTCAAATTTGCAAATTATCGATTTTTTTGACCTACCACTTCAAATTGTCATAACTCGGTCAGTTTTTGACGTACAGCGAGCTAATTGTTGTTTTTGGATTCGTCGTTTGAATCTCTACAAATACTTTTACTGAGTTCCTGACCGGCGATGCTGTCTTTTTGGTCAAAATCATGAAAAACTGATTTTTCGACCCAAAAAGTGCTGTTTTCTCGAAAATTTCTCACTGAGTTCCCGATTTTTATTTCAAAAATGGATTCTACGTACCAAATATGGGGTGACTACGTTTCTCGTTTTTCATAATAGGAGGACCTAATTTCTGCGTCCTCTATGGGTTCCCGGACATAGTCGTTTTTCGCGAAATTCGTTTTTCGATCATATCTCGCTTCAACGTGGTCCAATCGAAAAGTCGAAAAAAGGAAAAATGTAGCTCTCAACGAGACGAACAAGATTTACTTTGTGCAAAAAAGTCGAAGGAGCGACGGTTTTCGAGTAATTCGAGGAAAACCATTTTTCGGGATCAATTTCTCGATATTTGCAGTCTGAAAACAGCTCTATGCCATTTCGCAGCTTTCTTTCGTCATCGACTTGTTATGAGCACATATGAATAATATAAATTTTGATGCTTTGAACATTAATCCATCACCCTCCCCTCACCGATCGATCACAGAAATATTAGCAAGATTCTCGTTTTGACCAACTCGCTCCTTCTGAAGAAATAATTGAGGAAAGAACGGTAATCCAACTTTACTTAGCGTGAAATGTCTGTTATTTAGTAAGTCGATGACGAAAGAAAGCTGCGAAATGGCATAGAGCTGTTTTCAGACTGCAAATATCGAGAAATTGATCCCGAAAAATGGTTTTCCTCGAATTACTCGAAAACCGTCGCTCCTTCGACTTTTTTGCACAAAGTAAATCTTGTTCGTCTCGTTGAGAGCTACATTTTTCCTTTTTTCGACTTTTCGATTGGACCACGTTGAAGCGAGATATGATCGAAAAACGAATTTCGCGAAAAACGACTATGTCCGGGAACCCATAGAGGACGCAGAAATTAGGTCCTCCTATTATGAAAAACGAGAAACGTAGTCACCCCATATTTGGTACGTAGAATCCATTTTTGAAATAAAAATCGGGAACTCAGTGAGAAATTTTCGAGAAAACAGCACTTTTTGGGTCGAAAAATCAGTTTTTCATGATTTTGACCAAAAAGACAGCATCGCCGGTCAGGAACTCAGTAAAAGTATTTGTAGAGATTCAAACGACGAATCCAAAAACAACAATTAGCTCGCTGTACGTCAAAAACTGACCGAGTTATGACAATTTGAAGTGGTAGGTCAAAAAAATCGATAATTTGCAAATTTGACCAAATGAACCGCATGGGCCTTCTCCAGACCCCCAAGAGTACCCACCAACCAACTTTCATCGAAATCGGAGACAAAAGTTTTTTTTCTAGCGGCAAAATGAGCTCGTTTTCCTACACTCTTACAGGAAACCCGTGTTATACAGAGGGGTATATTTTTCACGTCGGAATGAAGATGGAATCAAGCTCTCGCTCTTTTTAATCATAACAAATTACGTTGGCGGATAAAAGAAAATTATAGCCGCCATAATCTTTAGTTGTATACAAATATTCCTTTTCTTGTGAAAAGCGAACATTTACATGCAGCTCAATAATAAAATTGAGACTTAGTATCTAAAATAGGTTGAAATATTTTTCAGAAATATCTTTCGAAATGTATCGAAGCATTCTTTTTCAAGGAATTGTCGAAGTTCTGAGTACAATCCTTATAATCCGTACCATAATTGCGGCCGATTTCGGAGAGCGCTCATGATTGAAGAAATAGTTATGGGTCATTGTGTCGATTCTCACATTATTGCACAATTCTCCTTTAATCTGGCCATACTGCGTGTACAATTGCCGGAGCGTGCGTGGAGTGTGTGCGTTATCTGCGCGAGTGGACCCGTTGTTATGGATGACTCAGTGTCGACACTGATCGACACAATGGGGGTGAGTATAAGAAGGAGACTTCGGAAGAAACAAATAGGTTCAGAAAACATTTTTTAAAAGTTTTACAACTCTTTTCAGCAAATCATGACAATGCGTGGCGCCACTGTAGTTGCGTTCGGCGGTCCGGAGAACATCAAGGTCTCCAATGACCTTTCTGTTCCCGCTCTCGCAACGCCAGATCAGGTTTGGATTGCAAC
The DNA here is from genome assembly GCA_900490775.1 of Pristionchus maxplancki. Lineage (NCBI taxonomy): Eukaryota > Metazoa > Nematoda > Chromadorea > Rhabditida > Neodiplogasteridae > Pristionchus > Pristionchus maxplancki. Next base: position 20,147 of record LS569885.1, read on the forward strand.
TTTCTAGGTCATTTAAAAACTAATTACACGGAACCAAGAAGTACGGCAACTTCAGAGCACATGTCAATTAGTTGTCTCTTTGTCTTCATTCAACCTACAGTGTTCTGAGATTGCATGAGAAGCAGCAGCTTGCACATTCAAAAGGACCTCCGATCTCTGAGAAGACTCGTGATAATACCTCTCATTCACAGGTGCTGATCGACGTGCGCACTGCGGGTGTCAACCCGGTGGACACGTACATCCGCGCGGGCACCTTCGCCCTACTCCCTCCGCTGCCCTACGTGCCCGGCATCGATGGAGCAGGAGTGGTGAGGGAGGTGAGCACTGTTTGCCATTTGTTTGTTTGCCATTTGTTTGCCATGTTTGCTCTTCTGGGTTCTCTCATAATAATGAAAACAAGATGATCAGGGTTTTCGCAGGATATGTCGCGCAGATAGTGCGCGTTGGAATGACATCTTTAGTGTAGACAGTAGCAGTAATGAGCTATTCGTCATTTGTCAACCCCTCGCAGATGCTCTTCTTTACTATCCGCTCTCCAGATCGGCGCTGCTGTCACGCATCTCGCCGCGGGCGACCGGGTCTGGTTCTACACGTACGCCGGCGCCACGGCGGAAGTGACCGCTGCCACTCACACTTCCCCACTTCCGAAAGGTTAGCTCATTCTCCATCTAGTGAAGTATGTGCTCGTCGCAGCTCTCTCCTTCGTCGAGGGCGCCTGTCTCGGCATTCCCTACACCACCGCGTACCGCGCGCTGTTCACCAAGGGGCAGATCAAGGTTTGTTTTCCTGTCAGACAGGAGGAATCGAAAAATAATTCTCTGCAGCCCACGGACCCATTCACGGCGCGTCCGGCGGCGTGGGGCTGGCGGCGTGCCAACTGGCCGCGTTCGCGCGCGCCGCCCTGGTCGTCGGTACGGCCGGCACACAGGCAGGATTGGAGGCAGTGCGCAGGTACTACGGTAGCGTGCGGTTTGATTCTGATGTTTGTCAAACGACAGAAACGGCGCGCACCACGCGGTAAACCACCGAGAAGAGGGATACGTGGACAAGCTGAGGGAGATCTCGCCTGAAGGTTCGAATAATTTTTTCTCAGATTTTCAACAAAGTACATGGAGTTGATATCTGAAAATGATCATATCTAATAGTTTTTAAAGGTTTTCAGAAGGTAAATTCAATGCATTCTATCACAGGTTTCGACCTGATCATCGAGATGGCTGCTGGCACGAATCTCGCGACCGACATTGATCTGCTCGCGCGTGGAGGTCGCGTCGGAATAGTTGGTGGTTTCGGAACCGTACCGATCTCGACTGGAACCCTCTACGGAAAGGAGGCGGTAGTGTACGGTGGGTTGGGGGAACTTCCCAGTTTCTGTCTCAGTAAACAGGGAAGTTGCAAAGAGTTGAAGAGCTATCTCGACTATTTCAGGAGTGGTGGCGCACGGTGCGTCAAGGGAGCACCTCTTTGAGTGCGCCGCGCTTCTCGAGAGAATGTTCGCCGAAACCGAGCACAGACCGGTCGTCAACAAGAGCTACGCCCTGGATGAGACTGCGCTGTGCCATGCGGATTTGAGAGATGTAACACTGCTGGTGTGCGAACTTCTCGCGGTGAGTTGAGACCTATGACGCATCATTCTTCGGTTTCGCAGGTTCTCGTTGGCGTCGTTTGCTTCCTCGTTCTTAGTTTTCTGGGGATGTTCTACATACTGAAGAAGGAGGTATGAGATTTTCGACATTTTTCGAAAAAATATCAGGAAACAATTCTCAGACTATCGCTCGCAGCACTCAAAGCTCGAAGAAAATGCATCGATCTCTTCACGTTTTGTTTGTACAGGTACTTCAGTCACAATAATTATCTATAGTTCGTGAATTTTCAGCTGGCCATTCCACTCTTTGTGGTCGTATTTCCGGGATTTGTCGTGTTTTTGGGAATCGCCACTGAGTCGTTGATCAGTTTCGGTTTGTATCTCGTCATTTGGTTTAACATGAGTAGTTTACGCGCTTCAGGCGTCAGTCTGGCAATGTTCTACCTAACTCGATTGCACTCGATCGTTCACAACGTCTCGCTGCTCTCTCTCACTAATGCCTATCGCGACTTCTTGCTCTCTGTTATCACCTGCGGCAGACTGAGAAAGAACAAGGAGTGCAAGAGTCGAATAGTGCTGAAGAATGAATCAGTAGCCGGAGTAAAGCGGTGATTTGAGCTGAAAATGCTGAAAAGAACGCTGAAAAGTGGGCACACATCCTTCGATGAGTTCCGATGCGAAACGTTTGTTATTGTTTTAAGTGTTGGAGATCAACTTTCGGAACACTAACTCTCCCCCATCATTCATTGCGCGCGCTCCTGCTCGATTTCCTCTCGTCACGCTCAGACATTTGTCGTCGAAACTCTTTTCTGCACACGATTTCTGCACAAGTGAGCTGTTCTCGCATGAACATTGCACCGATCCCGCTCGCTCCTCCCTGTCAGATCGCTATAAAAGATGCAGCCGCTATGAGTATCGTTTAGGAATGGCTAGTCTGCCCAGCAACCTCGCTCAGTTCTTCTCACTTTGCGGTGCCGACTCGTGCCTCGGTTTCCTCAACGAGAAGGGCAAAACCGAGCATTTCAACGTGTACGCCGACCCGTTCAGCCCGAATTTCTACAAGTCTGGCAACGAGAAAAGGCCTGACCGACCGGAGATTCCACTGGACGCTCAGGTTGTGATCGTGTCGGGCAGCGACTGGGCGCCCGCCGTCTTCAGCGCTAAAGGGGAGAAGATATCTCGTCCGGAATCTGCTCATCCTTAGATTAGCATGAATGAAACAGAGGAGACGAGGAATGCTGAACAGTGTTATCATGCAATGCGATTTTCACCGCTAAAAAGGTTGTTGCGTAATAACGATAAACGTGTGGTATCTTTGAATGTGAGTGTCAAATTGTTCGCACGTTGTATCAAGTAAATATTTTCTCCAAGTAAATTTCAAATTTGGTTAAGCTATAGTTTTGGTTTTTCTACATTTGCGACTCTCAATTAATGAGACTTTGTTCGGTTTCTGTTTTATTGGCCGAGTACGTGCATTCGTGCACACTACGATACAACACAACGGATATTCACTTTCGTAGTGTGTCATGAGATAGCCATGATATTCAATTTCAGCCCCCCCCCTCATGGGTTTCGAGCCATTCCCACAGGCGCAAAGAATTCGAACGGCTAATTATTTAGCAAGTTGAGCGGTCTATTCCTTCCCGTCTCTTCATTTCGCATGCAATCTCACGCCAGTCAAAGAGGCGAGTGAGAGTGCAGAATAAAGAGAGCCATTGCTTGTCAAGCCATCTCAAATTTAAAGCGCGCTCGAGCTCTCTCTATCTGCTTCTGATCTCTGAGGGGGCATCATGAAGAATCATGTGTGAGAATCATGTGAGATCCATACAGATGCGAGAAATGAGTAGTTTGGAGTGTGGTTCAATGGTTGGGTTATCTCTCCTTCGAATAACCAGAGATCTACTTCCGTGTGCCTCAGTGGGGGGAGGGGAAATCTCTCCTTCTATTTACTTTTGGACATCTTCGCGCCCCCGAGGTTTTCGCGCCATCAGTATTCCTCGGTTATAAATTATATTTTCAGGGAATGCCACGGCGTAAACCATTAATACCAAAAGAAGTAAGTGTTCGATAATTGAATAATAAAATAAATAAAAAAATATATAAAATAAATTGCTGCTTTTTATACGTTTTTATGCTGATGGAATATTACGGAATTTAAAACATATTTTTCAAGCGTCCAACGCGACCGACCTTATGCGTCATCTGTGGAGTCGCTGCATCAGGATACAATTATGGAGTGCGTATTACTGCCACGGTCCGAGGAAGCATCTTCGATTTTCAGGCGCCTTCTTGTCTTTCGTGCAAGGCTTTCTTCCGAAGAGCATTGATCAAGAATAGAATATTCGGCGGGTGCTCCAGACATGGGTTGTGTTCAGCAGGTGCGTTGCCGGCATGGACCAAGAGCAAACTATCATATTTCTGACACCGAGACGAATAGACATCAAAAAGCAAAATACATTTTTCCATTCTTTCAGAATCCCATCGTCCTTGCCGATCTTGTCGCTTCGAAAGATGCATCAAAGGAGGAATGAATGCATTACTAGTTTTTCGACGGAACACTTCGGACTCGACTACAGAGGAAAAACAAACTGTTGAATTTCCTGTTGAAGTTAGTCCGCGATTATCTAGAGGTCTTGCTCATGTTAGTGTAATGTTTTAATATGCCCCACTATCAGTGTATTATTTCCCGCAAGAATTCTAGCTTGTGATTGTAATACGCGTCTCTGAACATGTGAATATTATTATTTGTAGGAGTTACCAATTATTAGAAATCCATTTCGTTTCGAAGACAAACTGGAGAAGTTAATGCAGTATCTGATTTATATTGAGGAAGCTCATCAGTTAATAAGGTGATACACGGACTCTTAGCTACCCTTAAAAAAATCACTGTTGAAAATGTGAGTTTAAATGGAATTTTTTTTGAAGAATGTCAACATTCACGCCCAAACATCTTCCTGGATTGAGCATTGACGATTTTCTCCATGGCCCCTCCAAACTTGGAGGAAAGTTTAAGGTTTGCCTTTGCGTCTGTTATTGATATTTTACTTATAAGTTTCACTCATAAATGCACTTCAAAGCGAAGATTCAGGGCCTTTCAAATTAGGAAAACACAAACAAAGAGTACCAACGTTATTTATTTCAGCCAATGTGTGTTCGACCCTACGAGCCTCTTGCGATGGGTCTCATGCCTGTGGAAGTAAAGATTTTTAGCAATTAAAAAGTGACCAGGAAAATATTTTTTAAAATATGTTTTTATATAATGCATGAATTGTTTCATTTAGAGTACCTTCGATTACATTTCCAGTTAACAAATTAAAGTTTAATTTTTAGCTAATCATCAAGAATCGATTCGTTATGGATCTCACAAACTTTGATTATAGCGCGAAGAAGTTATGGCATTTTCAGGTGAAGTCCAAACAGATATTTTGACTCATTCGGAAAATATTTCAGGATGTCGTATACTCGATGGAATTCATCAAGGCTTTGGACATCTACCGTCATCTATCTGATTCGTCCAAAGTGAGGGATGAATGCATCGTGCATTTCGGGCAATTTCTGATATAATATTTTCTCGATTCTTATCCTCAGGATTGGCCCAAAATAATACATATCAAATCAGCGAATACTGATCGCATCTGCACTCGCATGCTCCAATTTCTCCGCTGCATTCTATTCGTTCGCTCATCAGTCCGATAGGCCGTGCTATCCTGACGGCAGTGTCACCACATGGAGCAAGGACACGTTAGTCGCCAACAAATATTCGACACTTTCCCGTACATGCTCTATTACCCACATAACCCGATCCCCGACAACAAACACGAAATTTCCGGAATTGATGGTGTTTTTAGGGAAACTCTGAAACTCATTTTATTTGCACTCTTTTCTCCGGGAAAGTGTAGAAGCGCCAAATAATCTATACACGTAATGAATACAGGCTCGCGCAATGCCCCGGATCCACTCGATTTTACACTGTATTAATTGCGGCAATGAAAGAGGTAATGTACGACACATTCTTAGAGTTGTCACGTACAGCGAATGCAACCTGGCCATGGGAAAACTTGTTTTTGAATGCAAAGTTTCCACACACCTACATCGTCTCTTGCACTTTCTAGACTCTGAATTTTTGACTCTCTTCAATTCTTATCGTTCAGGCAGATCTTGACGCTCGCGAGTACACACTCCTAAGAATGATTGTGATCTGCAATCCACGTATATTACTGATTAAAATAGTTGTTTATCCATTTTTTTCAGTCTTGGAAGGCCTCCATTCTTATGACGTCTCATTGCTACAACGTGAGCAAGAACGGTTGAAATAATAATTTTATTCAACTTCATAAATTGCGTTTCGCAGATTCACTAAAATTCTTCTATCATACGTATTAGCGCGACGTGGTGTTGAAAAGGTAGTCTAATTGTGCTTCGAAGACAGAATCATTTTTCAGGGTCCGGCACATTTCGCAAAACTTTTGTTTATTGTCAACCTGTCGACCAAACTTACTGGCTGGTTAAAGGTAGTTCTCAGTACTTGCTAGTGAAGTAACACGAATATTCAGAAGCAATGCATTCTCATTTTGGCATTGGGTCTCTTCAAGAACAGCTCGCTTTTCTCCGAGCAAATCTATCACTCATCGTGAAATATTGAACGACTTTGTATACTTGACGACAAACTAATGAACAACACAAACTGTAAATTATGTAATGAACCTTCGTGACAATAATAAACATGAATTTGTTTCAACATCTTTGCTACGTTTTTCAAAACACTTCTGGATGATGATTGAACACATGACACTCGTCGAAATGATTCGGCTATTTAATTCAGTACTTATCGCAGACCATACAATCGTACTTTGTCTCGTCGATTCCTCTTCGAATTCAGACGTCGTCAGGCCTCGATTGGTTATTGGAATCGAGAACGAGTAGCCGCCGGTCGCTTGCAACGTCATTGCCGGAGTAACTCTCGCCGTCCATCGAAAGGGAAACGTAGGTGATCGTGTCGTTCACTGGAAGGGAAAATAAGCAGCGATACGGAGTAGTCAAAGTACGTATGTTCGAGAAAATATGGTCGGTTGATCGACTATAAAATGCGTTTTCCGGAAACGGAAACCCACTCTTAGTCGGGTTTGCCCTTCTCCGAACGGCCAGGAGGAGGACAAGAGCGACAGCCATGAAGGCGAGCATCATCCTGGATTATATATCATTCTTTATGCATTTGTTTTCATTTACGTTAATTGTTTTTCTTGAGCATAGTTTTTAAAAGCTGCTTGTCCCTATTAATTCACCCAAAAAAGTGACCTGCAGCAAAGCACAAAGTATTGGGTCGGAATTGGTCATTCATCCATTGTACTAACCAGAATTTAATCATCTCTTCGTGAGCATCGCAGCAGGTTCTCCCGCAACACGAGTGTTTGGGGTCGCATCTGAAATTAAAATAATAAAAAATAAAATACATTAGAATAGTTTAAAAATAAGATTAAATAGGGAGAAAAAGAGCTGACTTGAACTCGTATCGCTCAGTTTCGCCGTCCACGTATTCTTCAAAGATACACTCGACGAAGTGGTTGCTCCTGCTATCGCTCTGAAATTTGACCTCCATCCTGCAAAGGAGGGTAAAATTAGAAACAGGAAGAAATCGATAAATTTCGAGAGACTGAGCGCCGCTACATGCAACACGAGTAACTTGGTGAGAGAAGAAAGAAGAAAGAAAGAGATAAACATGATACTCCTCTCCTTCTCTCCTCAGCAGGAAATCAAGGTCAATTTTGCGAGAGCGCATCTAAGATGATGATAGTTATTGGATGGAGAGTTCGGAACGTCGTAGCGTTACTTTGAGAGTGTTTGACAACTTTAACAGTCTGCATGCACCATGTTTCCTCCTGTTTTTATAAGAAAAATACAATACAAACAATAGCATTTCATGAAATGAACTACACTTTTCATCCTTGCCTCTTCGCAATTATCTGAAGGTCATTTTTGCGTTTCTTGCATTTTCCTTTTCTTGCTTCTACACCGTTGAGACCTTCGCTGACTGCAAAATATTAAAAAAACACATTTTTGATGATTTCATCTCAGCTAAACAAATCACTGTTCAACTTACCGTTTGTTGTTGTATTGGTGCTGTAGTCGTCTCTTCTCTGTCTCTACAACAGCAACAACAGAAAATAATTAACAGGGCAATAATAACGAGGGCAATAATGATGATACTGAAATTTATTTTTGTTTTATTTTTGTTGTTTTGCATTTTGCAACAATAATCATACAAGCAAACTCACATGATAGCTTGATCATATATCCTTCCTCCGCCTCCACTTCCATATTTGGTGTAGCTACCGCCGTAATAAGAACCGTGAGACGACGACGATGAACTACTACTGCTACCGCTGCTACCACGAGCCCCGCTGCTCCCTCGACCGCCACCAGCGCTGCCTGCAACTCGAGACTACACTGTAGTCACGAGGCAACGAGCTTTGAGAACATTCCCATGACTCCTACTCAGATCCTTTCTTGCTTATGTTTCTGACAAACTTTAGAACTTATTGAAAAATTCTTGCCCAAATTGTTTTTCTCATATCAGAATAACTATCACAAAGTCAAACATTTCCATTTACAAAATCTCACCTCCTTTCGCCTCTACTAGCCCGTCTCCGCAAAGAAATAGAAAGCAGAATAGTAGCGTTACTCTTTGCAATCCATTACAAGCAAATGGATGGATCAGTGCGCTGAAAGAATCTGGGAAAAGGAAGTCTAGAGTCTTTAACGAAAGAGCAGAGTAGAGAGTGAGACGCAGGTGATCGTTGGCAAGCCTTTTCTGTGAACTCGTCTTAACTTTTATATTTTCCGACGGGGCGTCTTTGACTATTTGGACCGTGCTGACTTCTCAAGACTTCTGGCCACATGCGTATTTATTCCGAGTCTTATTCTGAGTCATTTATTCTGAGTCAGAAAGCTAAAACGAGCATTTGGATTTGGAGTAACGAAAGCGTTTGGAAATACAGAGAAAGCGAAGAGAAACATGAGACATGTAGCTAAGAAGAAGGGAATTATGAATTCTTCAATTAAATTCGAACACCGAGATCCATTGTTGACCAGCCGAATTAAAGGGCCCTGAAATCACTTGCATTCAATCCTTTCGGCCATATTTCTCACTGTATTCCGCTATTGTTCAGATTCTTCTGCCTGATGATTTCACACGCTGCTTTGAACACGAATTCCACGTTATTCGTGTCAGTCGCACAAGTGAAATGCGGGTAGATGGGACGGTCCTTGTCCGATTTCGACTTTCGCTGAAATTATACATTCGGAGCATATTGGAAACGCATCTGACCTTAAGAAAGTACTGCTTTAGACACTCCGCGGCATCCTGGTTGGTTCTGCCTTCTGAAAAATAATTGTCGTAGGTGTCCCATGGGTCCTATCCGTTCCCACTCTCGGGACTCCCAAACTGTTCTTCACAATTATTGTTATTTGTATTTACGTAAAGCCTCACTGTATCCATTCATGTACTTGTCTAATGGATGTCGATGGAGTTTCTTGAAGAACAGGTCTTTCTGGAATTTAAACAAATTAGTATTTCAACAAAATTTTGATAATTGTCAGCACAAAATGCAGAGAAAACGGAGAAATCGACACACCTTATTTAGAAATAGTATGAATGCCGATTTAAGCAAGTATTTGCTTCTCAACATATCGCCGTACAGCTGCACTGAGTCCCGCAGGCGACTGTCTCTCTTCAATCGAGATGTGAATACTACAATAGAGGCAAAATCGTACTTTTTTGATCGCATTGATCGACGAAATGACGTCCTTGTGCAGCACTGGCTTTATTGATTTATCTACGTCCTCGAGAGCCTAAATTGGCAACTTAGCACCCAAGAATAACAAAAACAAACTAAACCTGGTCGTAGGCGGCCATAGAGACGACGAAGAGGACTGCAGCAACCCCGTCAAAGTGGTGCATCCACTTCTTCCTGTACGTCCGCTGCCCTCCCACGTCGATTAATCTAATAATTTCGAATTTATTTTCGAAAATCGTGAAAAAACACTATTAAACCTTATGCTTTTCTTCTCAAAGGAGAAGTTTATCTCAGCAACGCTCGTAGTTGGAATACGCAGATGTAGAATATCTTCGGCTGTAGGCACGTAGTCTGGCGCGAGCAGCAACGACAGTTTAGGGGTGAAGCTGCAATATTCGGGTCCATAGAGGCCACTAGATTAGTAGTAATTCTGTGTGGGACTGATGACGCAAAACCACTCGGGCGAGTGCATTCTCGTAGGAAAAAACAATTGTCATTTTGCTCTTACTCTGGCATTTTTGTTATCATCAATACTTACTAATGGGCATTATCAGGGAGAGAGGAGTAGTTCGGGTAGAGGCCGAGAAAAGTTTGTACACTCTGGAAAATACTTGTAGTAAGCACCAACTGTGCACTTTCCGTTGCTTCGTTCATCGTTGAAGCGGAGGAAATACGCATTTCTCAATAAAAACCACAAAAACCGACATCAAATGCGAGAAAGTCGAGCAGATAATCGATCTCTTGCTCGTCATCAAATCCTAATACCCAAGAAACACCACCGGCGAATCGGTAAATGATGTTCTGAAAATATTTAAAAAAAGGTTATAACACTTTAGGCTGTTCCGAACTTTTTCTTCATCTGCAATGTCGGCATTCAGGTCTTGTATGCCTTTGGCGATTTCGTGAAAAATCTGAAATAGGCAATTTCTATAATCAATTTCATATGCTCGCCTGAAACACATTTAACTTTAAATGTTTTCGAAAGCTGCGCATTTCATCGGAGCTGAATCCATTCATGTGAAGAATTCTGAATCGGAAAGGGTTTTTTCGGGGTATGAATGCAAATCAACCTCATCTGCTTTAGAATAGTCGACTTTCCAGCATCAGAGCCGCCTGTGTTTTTTTATTTGCGTATTTTGGGAAATAGGAAAAAAACCTAGCAGAAGAATCTTGAATGTGCTTGCTTGCTCAAGTTTCTCCTTTTCAAGAGATTCGTCTATTGCGATTGAGGCTGCTTTGATATCGCGAATCGTTCTGAATACGCTTCAAAATTTCGAAAAAAAATTTGCCTAATAAGAAACTATTACACTGGTGAGGGAATTTCGAAATTATCATTTCCGGTTTGCGGAGTCTCTGCCCATTCTGAAATGAAATAATAACTGTCGTCAACAAAAAAATGCTTACTCTCGTCGTACATTCTATGCGCTTTCTCGCTCCTTCCGCATTTCGAAATAGCAACGCCCATTTGCGTGGAAACAAGATATCAGAACGTCCGAGATGATGAGACAATGAGGAAAAGATAAAGGAGCACTCTCGGCAATTCAGACAAATGCTTCGGAGCAGTGACTGCCCTGAGTATGTCTTGATGACAAACAACGGAAATGGCAGTAACGTTAGCGATTACACGACATTTATTGGACATAATACAAGTATTTTTGCACTCTAAACACATTTTCGGTACGTGCGGTAGTCGGATATTATGTTAGCCCAGGGTCCGTCGTGCAAGCAGCCTGCTTCGTTCCCGAGGTCAGCTCGATTCCGCGATACGTCATCGACAAACCAACTGCGGCATACAAATCCGCCTGCGAGACCGTCTGTCTCTCCCGTACAGATGTGAGCGATGCTTCTACATTATTTTGCAGAAATGATGTGCAGCCAATGACAATTTTTCATCACAGCGTACTCATTTGCAGTGTTTTGGCATCACGTTCGGGGTCACCTGCTCGCTGCTCGGCGAGGTCATCACGGGCACGTGTGGACTAGGGATGGCTTAGCAAGAAATGACTCTCTTTATTCTGCACGCTCTCTCACCTCTCTGACCGGTGAGAGAGTGCGCGAAATGAAGAGACGATTTCTTGCGAAGCCATCCCTGGTGTGGACAGCCGGCTACCGTGCACATGGGGGCGTGTGAAGGCTAGTGTTCTCGAGCATTATGCCCCTTCATTGTGGACAAAAGCTGATGGGTCACTCTCTTCATTCTGCACAGTCTCTCAACCGGTCGACCGGCTAGTTAGTGCGCCGAATGAAGAGAGTGATCCATCAGCTTTTGTTGACTATGAATGCCCCATTAGCCTCTTTAGCCCAAAATGCTCTAGGCACTTCCAACATCACGGCGCTCATGGGCGCCGATCCCTGCTGGACGACGAGAACGGCGACACGCGAGATTAATCTGGAGCCAAATGAATATGGATGGATGAACCTATGCGGCAACGACATCCTATGGTCAGAGAATCGCAAATCGTACTACATGATTCGGTGAGTAATCAGTTGTTGTTTTTTCTACCCTCTCCATATTAAAATCGCTCAAGGGCTATCGACGATAATGACAAATTGCTAACATTTGATGTTCTACCTGGCAAGAAAATTGAATATGATGTGAGGAAGAAGATGTGGCGATACTAGGGTTGCCGGTACGGTATCGGTATCGGGATTACGACACCCTCTTCCCTTCCTCGCAAATACCGACAAAATACCGACTCTAGTCGGTATTTGCCGGTATTTGCGGGCATTGACGGGTTCGACCCCCGCCTGGGGCTCGACTTTTGCCGGAATTTTCGCTGATGCGGAATTTACTTAGGGGTACTAGGGGACTACCGTGGCAAAATTTTAGACCATTCCGAAAAGAATTCAGCGAGTTGCACCTCATTTTCTACGTATTTTCGTGTTTTGCGGTCCAAAACGGCCAAAATCGAGAGGAGGCTAATTCCCTGTTATAGATAGAGCTTAGGTTTGTTCAGACAAAATGTAGAGCGGGATCTAATTGAGAAGCTATTACCATCGGGAAGTGGTGCGACAAAAACTATGTGAGTTATAGCCTGAGGCGCAAAGTACTACCTTCCCAAATACCGACACAATACCGACATTTGTCGGGATACCGACCCTCTTCCCTTCTCTCGTCGGTATTGACCTCGGGATTAGAGAGAGAGACGCGCGCGCGCGGTATTACCGATACCGAACCTGCAAGCCTAGGCGATACTACGATTCTCATGTGGTAGAGTGCACAGCCTTCCCGACGATGAAATTTTATTTAACTATCAGGGAAGGAGCCCCGAGCATTATCTCAAAGCAGCAATCTGCGCAACAGTTGGTAAGTGAATAAGGAAATATATGTGATTATTTTGACCAAACTCCGCTGTTGTTTGTTGTGCGTTGTGACTCCTTCCACTCCATTATAAAAATAATAATATTCAAGAATCGTTGGGCGCCTGCGCATGCGATCCTCTGCCCGAGCAAGACCCGAGCATCAGAACTGGCGTGAACGCGCCAGTCGAAGGGAGTACGGAAATATGCAGCCCTGAGTATACAGATATGAGGTGAGTAATCATATTTAGCATTGCGTCTTGGACTGGCAAGTGAAGAATCTTAAATATATGAGTGATTTTGCCACTTGAGAAACTCATATTTCAAATTCATTTTTCTGATTAAAATATGACATGACTTTTTAAGATTTTTAAATGCAACCTGTTACTGAGCACGGTGATTGTGAGATAGATATGATAAATTTCGCATTAGCACAAAGAAGGAGCAACAGGTTGCGGAGAAGTAAAAAAAGAGTAACATCTATCATTAGATGCTTGGGGGCAAGGACTGCAAGCACCTGCTACGGGTTTGTTGGACGAATTCTTCATGTCACGATGACACACCACCTGTCTAGCAGCTAACCGTTCGGAAACCAACCTTTGTCACAGCTATCAATACACTACCATACTCTTGATTTTTGTCAACACATTTGAGTCGTTGTGCTCTGATACGTACGTGATGATACCATTAGTAAGCGGTGGATAGACATAATTAATCATTGTTGTCGACACCTCTTAATGATCTGAGCAAGTTTTATGGCTATCTCTGGTCTATTTTTGAATGCTGGGTGCAAATGCGAAAATCGATGACAGAATTCAACAGGAAGGGAGTCCGTAAGCACTAATAAGACATGCTGTATAGGGATTAAAGGCGAAGAGCAAATTACACGTTGTTGAACAGCCAGTTCAGCGGTCGTAGTATGCTACTGAGGAGGGAAACCTAGTGAAGAATTGATAACAATGGTTTGAAAAACTATCAGAGCGCACTTCCCGATTTGGAGCGGACAACAATATTCAAGTTTTCCAGGTTGGTTTAAAAAAACTATCATGAGGAAAATATTCGTCTGTTTTTTAAAAAGTTTTTCTGACCTAGCATGAAAATGACGCAAATTACACCGTCAAAAATTTAAGTTATCATAGAATGGAACCACCGTAGGGTCTCTAGACCATTATATTTGCCAGCAATCGAGAGGCCCTGGATTTTATACAATTAAATTAGCTTCTTGAAAACTCTTCATTTGCCACCCCTACTGTTGTTGCTATTATGTGATATTTATACTGTACAACGCAACACTACAATGCAAAGTGTAGTATTTTTTTATTTTTTGTGGCTCGCATAGGGTCGGTTCTTATATTGAACTGTGCTCGTCAACAGAATAACTTCAACAAATTTGTGTGTTCAATCGATATCGGTCAAATTGAACAGCAATTTATTGCACTACTTCAAATATATGTATTTATATGATGGTGATGCCTCGATGCTGAAGAGACGAAGACAATACTTTGCTTGCCCCATCGAAGGGAAGCCGGAACAGTTTGATGACGGCAACGCGGAATTTCACAATGAAGAAGAGCACGAAAAATGCGTCAATTGAGGGGAAAATTGCTGTTACGAGAAAGAGAACGTTGGCGAATGAACCAAGGGAGATTCCTGCAAAAATACAATATGTGAATCTGTCCTCCATAGGTTATGGCGATCTTGTCTGAATTAGGACAACCCACCAGTTACTCCTCCGAACAGAAGAATCATCGCGAGAGGAGTGTAAGAGAACACACACGGAATCGTCGTCTGCAGTATTCATTGCATATTTATTGCACTAATACACTCGATAGATAATGGTTGAATTCGCACCTGGACGAGCAAGGCTTTGAACAATTGTCGCTGCATACGTCTCGTTTCTGGCCTGAGTCGAGTGCCCTCTGATCTGGAAACGTGCGGCGGTTTATCTCACCGTTGCTGTCGCAAAATGATGCGCTTACTTGAGGAATCGTCTGACTCTCTCATTTAGCAACGCTCTCTCGTCGATCAGAGATGCGAGAGAGCATGAGAAAGTGAGAGGGTCAGACCATTCCTCGATTACCTGAGTTCTGCAATCGTTCGCACGATGCAAAAGGCGACGATGGCGCCCGTGCCGCCGAAGAGCGCCATGCAGATGGTGATGGATATCACGGATTCCGCACTCCAGTACAGCTCGCGCGTCTCCGGATCGACACGCTGAAAGCCGGGACGTTGAAACCGTGAATTAGAATGCGTCCGCACTCTCATGGCAAGGACGATGAAACCGGTGCGCGGGTCGGTGAGATCAATGCCGTAGGTGGACAGAATTTCCGGAGGCGCGTCTCTCCTGCAATACTAAGTCAATATCTTGACATTTATTTCTCATTGTAGGTGTGAGCTGCCGCAAAGTCAATATATTGGGTGTTGGAATTGGTCTGACTTCCCTAATGCTGACCTTCAGATCGAGTATATGCAGCCTACAGCCATATTTTGGGGGGTCAACTATTTCGAAAAGTACTCTTTCCGTCACTAGATCGTATGAGAACTTTCTCGCTATTCCATCTCTGACAGTTGTCGCTCGCCCACTTCCGGTGCGCATCCGACCTCGTCTGCCTCGTCGCGTACCTCGTCTGCTGCGTGGGCGCCATCCCGACGGCGACGGTGGACACGAAGGCGGAGATGTAGAAGACGTACGCGACGATGGCAGCAGCGACCCAGTGCGGCCACCGCCACCCGTCCGTGAAGGATTTACCGAGGTCACTCAATGCAGTTTCGGATATTTCTCTGAGAACACGGCCTTACCGGGTGACGGTCTTGAAGCGGTAGACAAAATGAAAGGCGAGAATGAGAAAGACTTGGTAGTAGGTCACGATGAACATCCAGCAGAACACCGTCGCCCACGAAACTGCAACGAGTCACCGTCTCTTCATTCTTCGTTCTCTCTCGTCAGTAGACCGGGCGAGAGAGTGTGCAAAATGAAGAGACGGTGACTCGTATCTCGAGGTCTAACTGCAACATGTCTCATAGATGCGTCTTATACACTTTCCAAATTTCTTACAGTTTTGTCCGTGCTATTCACAATCCAGCACATACACTCACCACCAAAAATGAAACCACCCAAATGCCTTGGAAAGAAGTAGAAGCCGGATGACGTCATGTGACAAACCTGAAATGTTATGGTACATTTATGAATTTGAGATAAACTTACCCATTCCACGGAATAGTGCCCAAGGCTTGTATTGATATTGCAAATGGCAAAGAAGCAGAGCAGGTATCGATATGATCCTTGAATTTGAGAATATTAGGTAGAATATAATACATGCTCAACTAAATTTACTAACAATATTTGAATTGCCATCGAAAAAGTCACTTTTCCAACCATTCGATTGTAAAAAAATAAGGAAAAGTGGCGTTTTTGAATGGCAATTCAAATATTAGTAGTAAATTTAGTTGAGTATGTGCTATATCATGCTGCGGGTACCAATGTGGTCGGCGGGCGTCGTGGTGGCAATGAAGATGAGGAGCGAATTGGAGAAGAGCGCGACGCTCGTCGTCGTGCCAATGATGATCGAGTGGTAGGGATTCGTGTAGGAGAAGGCGTATATCGGAGACTCCATCGTGAAGATGTGGGGTGAACCTGATAAACCAGCTCTTATATGGACACAGAAAGACCAAAGATGATGAGCATAGGGAGTCAGAAGCACATAATCGGAAAATCGCTCGGAATGTCATAGAAATGACAGGCCATTAACAGATGCGCGACATAAGTGACCATCGATGCTTTGCTCATTGCCCGTATTACGGTAGTACTCACTGAGATTGATGTGCGCCTAGTTCGTGAGGTGGGTCGGTGTGTGTTATTGATTTAAGCAATCGGCTAGGGGGAGAAGTCAAGTTCTGGGAGTGAAGTCAAGGGAACTCAAGGAGGTGAACGGAAGTAAGGGGATGAGCATCGGCTTCCTAGAGCTTTTAGGAGAAGTCGGAGGTAACAGGATAGCGAGTTCAAGTAAACATAAGATAGAGAACCAAGGATAATTGGAACGTTAGAGAGAGAGTGAAGCCAACCATAGGGGGGGGGGGGGTGAAAAGGATGACTTCTAAGAAAAGAGAGAAGAAGAAGAGCTGAGATGACGGAGATACAGGAGATGACTCGTGCATGGCCGTTAATCAATAGCCAAACGGATCAGTCAGTTCGTGTCTAGATAATCTGTCCTGTCATTCTACCGTTCTAAGAGACCTTCCACGAGAGAACGTAGCTTTTGGGCGAAGTCGATGCACGACTTTTTCACAACCTATCCCAATATTCTATGGGTGACCTTCCCATACCGAGTGCTGATATTTGGCCCAATATTGGGGGCTCTGGTGCACTTTCCGAAAAACGCCAGGCTCGACCCAAAAAAAGTCGAAATTTTCAAAAATGGAGAAAGGCTT
>LS573683.1:187165-207661 GCA_900490775.1 Pristionchus maxplancki
TGCAATTTCTGCAAGTTTAGGTGTACGAGCGATGGATGGAGTGGGATCCTCCCGAGCAGGCTTGGCTCACCTATATCAAATTCGAGATCCGATACAAGGAGGTAAGTAAAGCTGTCAATTCATGTTCCTTAAAGGACATCATTCTGGAAACAACGGATTCAATGAATAATCTGCAGATCGATCGTGCTCGTTCGGTCTGGCAGCGATTCCTGCACGTGCACGGAACAGATGTCAAGAACTGGATACGGTAGGGATCGACTCACTGGCTTTTAGTGATCCCTTTTTATCACAGATATGCTAAGTTCGAGGAGCACAACGGATACATCGGAAATGCGAGAGCGGTGAGGATTTATGGTCATTCACATAACGACGGATTCATGTGCCATTGTGGTCAGATGGAGATCTCGATTCACTTCTCCATATAATTTCCTTATCTTCTTCTTGTCAGGCTTACGAGAAGGGCATGGAGTACTTCGGAGAGGAGAATATCCAGGAGCAGCTTCTGGTTGCATTCGCCCTATTCGAGGAGCGACAGGTAGGAAGAAGGAGTATTGTAATGCACTTGACGTTAATGCATGCATTTCGCTGCCGCGTTCCCATTCGCCTCCCTTCTCATTCTCAACTGGATTAAATTGTAGAAGGAGCACGATCGTGCTCGTGTGATCTACCGCTACGGATTGGATAATCTTCCCTCGGATAAGGTAAGCTATTCCTAGTCGCTTTCGTATTTTTTAATTAATTAATTTAACAGTTTTTTTGACGTTGCGATATTGCAGGCAACCGAGATCTTCAAGTACTACACTGTGCACGAGAAGAAATTCGGTGAGAGGGCGGGCATCGAAGATGTGATTGTGAGCAAGAGAAAGGCACAGTACGAACAGCAGGTACGGGGCATCCATGACAACGACATTAACAGATAAACAACATTTAATTGGCTGCAGGTTCAAGAGAACGGGTACAACTACGATGCCTGGTTCGACTACCTCCGATTGTTAGAGAATGAACAGTGCCCGGTGAGTGATTGACATACCTGGCCCAGGGAGCTCCTTGGAATTTTTTCGTCCTATCTATACGGGTCTCCGGGACAGAAATTCATTTCGGTTAAACGGGTCACCCCCTATTTCAGGGTATTTTTCAACGATGTTGGTTCGAAACTAACGGGTCACCTGATTTTTTTGGAAAATGTCAAAAACTGAACGGGTCTCCGACACCGTGAAGTTCCTCAAGGAAAACGGCGGACAGCTATGGCGATTGAGGAAGAATCGTGAACTGAGCAGAAAGAATACGGTGTCTGCGGATCTGAAAGAGCTATTCCTTTCAGCAAGAACAAGTGGAGGACACATACGAACGAGCCATCTCGAATGTCCCTCCCCAACCAGAGAAGAGACTGTGGAGGAGGTAAGAGAGAGGGAGAAGATATACTCTGAGACATTGAAATAAGATGAATGGATTGGGTTCAGGTACATCTATCTGTGGATCAACTATGCAGTCTACGAGGAAATGGTGGCCAAGGATATGGAGAAGACGAGAATGGTCTACAAGGCGTGTCTCGATATTATGCCGAATAAGATCTTCACTTTCGCCAAGGTTGGTTATGCGAGAGGAGAATGTGAGGATGGAATATTCCATAGCTATACTAAATTATTCAGTATTACGTATTATTTAAGGATAATTTAATAATTGTATTTGTTAAATTCTTAGGTGTGGGTGATGTTCGCTAACTTCGAGATCCGTCAACACGACCTGGTCGCAGCGAGGAAAGTACTCGTGAGTGATTTAAATATTTATTACATTTTTAAAATATTTATTGATTACAATGTTAAAAATTGTGATTGCAGGGAGTGGCAATCGGAAAGTGTCCGAAGGAGAAACTCTTCCGTTCCTATATCGATCTGGAACTGCAATTGAGAGAATTCGATCGATGCAGGTAAGAGATTCGGAACGTAGCAGTATGCGAAGGGAGTGATGCGGTCTATCAAGAAATCAATTGCAGGAAATTGTACGAGAAGTTCCTTGAATTCGCTCCGACGAACAGCATGACGTGGATCAAGGTGAGGAAGAGTTTCAGTCGACGGCGGAAACGAGAGGATTCGCCCTACCAACAATAACATGACGCAACTATTGCTTTCCATCATTCTTTCCTGTTTTTTGTCTCTCCTCTTGATATGAATTTTCTAAATATAATGGCCCATCATTCATCTCCAATATCTCTGTGACCATCTCAATTCCACTCGTCATCCCTCTCCTCCTCTCAGTTCGCTGAACTGGAGACTCTTCTGGGAGATTCGGATCGTGCTCGAGCCATCTTCGATATTGCAGTGCAGCAGCCAGCACTCGATATGCCTGAGGTGAGGGAAAACGATTGATGTTCGATACATTTAATAATTAATTTGATGTTTCAGTTGCTCTGGAAGTCGTTCATCGATTTCGAAATAGCCCAGGAAGAGCACGAGAAGGCGAGAGATCTGTATGAGAGTCTGCTGTCGAGAACGAACCATATCAAGGTGAGAGAGGGGATGGAAAAGAAAGGTAGGGATGAGGGGAATAATGGATGGTAATTGCAGGTGTGGATCAGTTTGGCAGAATTCGAACAGTCCATCGGAGATATGGATAGGTCGAGAAAGGTGAGCAAAATAAATAGATAACAACATAAAAATAGAAACACATGAATATTGGAAAAATTAATTTCCGATAGTAAAGGCATAATTATAAATGTTAAATATGTTCAGGTGTTCGAGCGTGCGAATGCTGCTCTCGAGACGAGTGAGAAGGAGGAAAGAGTGATGCTGTTAGAAGCATGGAAGGAAACTGAGAAGAATCATGGAGATGCGAAGGTGAGTATGAAGAAGGGATGGATTGTTATCTAATATGTTACTTCTTTTTTATTTATTTAAATCTGAGACAATGCTATTTGGTTGCAGAGTCTGGAGCGAGTGGAGCGAATGATGCCGAAGAGAGTGAAGAAGAGAAGGCAGATCCAGGTGAGACCCAAATGAAAAAAATAAGCTGAAATAAATCTTGTTTGCAGGCAGAAGACGGAGTGGATGCAGGCTGGGAGGAGTACTTCGATTACATCTTCCCATCGGTGAGCGAGAAAGAAAATTAGTTGTCGATAGACGAACGATTAATGGTCTCTCGTTGCAGGACCAGGCGACGGCAGGCGGATTCAAATTGGCGGAGGCAGCAGCCAGATGGAAGGCCGCCCAGGCAGAGAGAGCGAAGGCAGCTGCAGAGGCTGATGAAGAGGGAGATGAGGTGAGGGGGAGAGAAGGGTTATGGGATAGGGTGGTTATAAAAAATCCCATGATTTTTTTAAATCAAGCTGGACATGTTCAGACGGAGGTGTTGTTATTGATTGTAAATTTTGTAGGAAAGGGGGAAATAAAGCAATGGATATGATTTGAGAGTCGATATGTCGAAAATAATTTCCGCATATTTCAGGAACGACCACAGGGAGAAGACGATGAGAACGAAAAGGTGAGATTTTATCACTAATATTTTTTATATTAAAGTACGACGAGTCATCCTAAAAACAACTTGTTTGACTATGTTACGAATCTATTTGGGTTGCATAAGGCTCGTATAATTTTTTTTAAACAAAACTATCTTTTGCAGGTTCGTGAGGGTGACTCAGACACGGATCTCGAGTCGTCGTCGTCCTCTTCCTCTTCCGATTCCTCATCGTCGGATTCTGATTCTGACGATGAAGGACCATCGAAGAAGAAGAAGTAGATCACTTATTGATTGAGTGACTCCATTCAATTAATTGTGATTATAATTAATACACTCTTGTCTATTCCATAGCTACCAGACATTCTGAGTGATCCTTCACCTAAATTTGTATGTTTCTTTGTTTTCGTTTCTTGAAAAAAATGAACGCGATAACTTATTGGTCTCATTTCACATTGTTTTGACTGTTTCACATCCCCGTTCCTCTTGATTGTTTCCAAGTTGGTTGTTTCCACTCATAATTAGTAAATCTTTATAAACTCAGTCAGAACTCGCAGATACACATTGAATGGTTGCTCACCAGTTGATATCTTTCGGCTTGCTACAAATCTGCACACTATTTCAATTCCAATTCGAGTGGGTGAGAAAGAGAGATCAAATTTTAAAAATCGGGAGCGATCGCTGCGAATCGACATCACTTTCTCCTTCCAAATCTGTATCCTCATCCGATTATCGCGGTTCTGCCGTTGTTCTACTGGATTTGACACGATTCTTCCCTCGTTCTCCTCTTTATTTGCAATTTCTCGTCTTCTCTGTCTGTGAAAGAAGTTGTGGAAAAGCGAGAACAGGGAGAGATCGAATGATAGGAAGAGTGGTGGGGGTGTTCGATATCCCCGCGTGTCTCCCTCTCGTCTCGTCTCAACGATGGCGACCTCCATTGCAGCCACAGAAGTCGTCCCGACCACCGTCTTCTTCGATGGAGAGGAAACTGCTGCGGGTTAGAGATCGCATTTGTTATTTTAATACTTTCCTCGAAGAATTGTTGATAGAATTGAATACATTTGCTTTTATTTTTCCTAAAATCAACTGATGCAGGGGAACCTTCGAATATTGCAGACTCGATAACAGTCTCTGCACTCATCGAACCTCTTCTGCATCCAGAAGAGAGACAGAAGTCGAGTGGATCGTCTATCCTCGTCGGACTGTACGGGACAATTATGGCATTCCAGAGGCATGGGGTCAGTTCAATTTATCTTGATGAATATAGTACATTGAATAGTGTAATCTTGCAAGTTTACAAAGTTAAAATTCAGTGAATCTTTCTCGTGCGAGGTCATAAAATCGTGTGATTTATAGGGTGCGAGATTGATGTTCTGTCCTTCACTGCGTGAAAAAGGGCTTTTCTTGTTTCTCTCTCCTTCTCCGTTCACTTTCTTTCTGAGGAGTCGATCCCTTCCCTTCTTCAAACAACCCACCCCACTGTATGCGATATCTGGCACGATAGAGTAGAAATGCGACGATTAGTTCAAATTAGATTAGTCACGCCTCACTGAATAAACATTTATTATTCTTTGGCTAGTTTGTCTCTTCCTTTGTACCCAGATTCTCTTGGTGTCATCTGTCAGTCAGTGCATTAGATCTATCCCACTGTGAATAGCTGACCACAAGTCAAAGAGATAAGCTGATAAAGGGATCGTATGTTATGGAGTACATTGTTTCTTTGTGCTCCAAACTCACTTGTTTCCTTGTATTTTGAAATTATATATTTTTATTAATCAATATTTTAGATGCACGGGGACGACGATCTTCCTTGGCCCCTCCACCTCCTTCACATTTTATTCGGGTTCGTTGTTGAGTTTCACAAAGTGAATTGAAGCTTCAGTCGGGCAGCAGTCGATGTTCCTTCCTACTCCTCAATAATAAAAAGATTCTTTCTTTCAGGTACTCGCTGGTGGTCATTCCTGCCGCTCTTCTTATTCTATATGTGAAACACAAAGCGAGAGGTTAGTGAAAATGGAATCTCTGAAAATATAGTTTTTTTCGATCTTGTCCTAGTTTCTAATCAGTAACTATGGTTGATAATAATTTTAAGATAATCAATCTTCGTAATTTCAGAAACGAATGCGACTCACGAGTCGTCGTCTCTTCTGGCGCGAACATTGAGGGCATTCGCCCTTGGACGACCAGAGTATCAATTGGTGGGAGGAGATGAAGGGGGAAAGAGGAGGGAAGGAACAGACGATGGTGAGTGATGGGAGAGAGAGGAGGATGGCGAACAGGAGAAAGAAATATTTGCAGCTACTCTGAATCGTCGTCGATGTCTTCGAGAAGGACTCCTTCTGCTGACGATGTTCATGGGAATACAGGCAAGAGATGGAAGAGTAGGAATGATAAAAAATACGAATTGTTTATAAATCAAAGATATACAAAAAGTAATATTTCTTGCAGTTGTCATTCGTGACGATGGGGTATCTGCAAGAGGAAGTGATGACAACGGGGTATCAGAGGGTCGATGATGTTGAGCAAGTGAGATTTATTGCATTTTGAATGGATTTCTTCACATTGAGAATAACTTGAATGTTTTGCTTGTATGGGTAAATTTTGAAACGGATCTCCATTCAGTTCGATCGATTCGGCGATGGTCAATTCCTCATCTTCTGCAATCGAATCGTCGCCCTCATCGTGTGTGCTGTAGTGATGTCCGCCAATTGGTCGAGGTGTGTTAAACTTGAAATGGACACATCAATATAATCGATATTCTGTCATAAAACGTGGAATTGCACTCGATTGTTTTATCGAAATATTTTGTTCCTCTCTCCAGACAGCCTCCACACGTTCCTCCCTTCTACAAACACGCGTACACTTCCTTCTCGAATACGATGAGTGCGTGGTGTCAATACGAGGCACTCAAATACGTCTCCTTCCCCACTCAGGTTCGATTACTCTTCCATTGTGTTGTCATGGATACGCATACGTTGAAACATTGATGAATCGTTTCCATTGTGTTGAACAAAAAATAAGATAGAGCGAAAATAATTTTATATTTCCAGACAATCTGCAAGGCCTCCAAAGTGGCTGCAACGATGATAATGGGAGTGATCGTTAGGAAAGAGAGGTATGGTTTTAGAAACTTTTTTTCTCCGTAATGTGGTTTGCTTATTGATCGAGGAATAATGCACGTGGTCTATAGCTTTAAAAATGTGATCTACTATAGACTTGCGTCTATAATTTATTGAACAGGCATTAATTGCAGATATTCGATGGGCGAGTCAGTGTGTGGATTGGGAATCACCTTGGGTGCCTCTCTCTTCCTTCTATCGGCACCATCGGAAGGAGGAGGAAAGGAGGGACGAGAGACTGCCACCACGGTGAGATTATGGGAGGAAGTGGAAGTGATCATCCAAATCATGGACTGCGAGAGAAACTTTAAATTGGCAGGTTCAAAAAGATAATTTAACAGGGAAGGGCAAAAGTCACCGGAAACAGATCGGTATTTGAACTATATAGGCATGTAGGGGATGCTGAGACATGCTAGAATCCGTTTTCAAAAGTTGCTAAAGTTGCTGTCTTTGACTAGAAAATCGATAATTAATAATCGCACGGTTAACCACACGGATCCGATCCCAAGGTAGGCTACGAGAAAGAGACGCTCTCTGCCATCTCTCGTATGGCGCAGGCGGTAGTGAGCTGGCATAGTGGTCATGCACCCGCTGGTTCGGTTCCTTCTTTTTGCATTTATTTTTGCAACTTTTTTCTCTATTCGAAAAACATTTCCTTACTTCAAAAAAATAATAATGATTATGTATTTGCTCTTTTTATAGATTGGACAGTACTTATTTGGGGAGAAGGAGGACGAGAAAGATGGTTTAATCATGATCCCACTCGCCATTATGAAAGAGGCATGAGGAGATCGACCCTCTCATGTTCCCATTGAAACAGAAGTCGATTTCGAGGAGAGTAAATGTTTTTTGAATAGAGAAAAAAGTTGCAAAAATAAATGCAAAAAGAAGGAACTGAACCAGCGGGTGCATGACCACTATGCCAGCTCACTACCGCCTGCGCCATACGAGAGATGGCAGAGAGCGTCTCTTTCTCGTAGCCTACCTTGGGATCGGGTCCGTGTGGTTAAGCGTGCGATTATTAATTATCGATTTTCTAGTCAAAGACAGCAACTTTAGCAACTTTTGAAAACGGATTCTAGCATGTCTCAGCATCCCCTACATGCCTATATAGTTCAAATACCGATCTGTTTCCGGTGACTTTTGCCCTTCCCTGTTTAGATGTCGGGAATGATTCTGATGCTTGGATATCTGGCCTTCGATGCCTTCACTATCAATTGGCAGAAGACACTATTCGATACGAAACCGAAGGTCTCCAAGATCCAGGTGAATAGAGAAGTTTATATTATTCTCATTTATTTATTTTACAAATAGTTTGATTAGAAATTTTGATAAATGGAAGCTCAAGCTGGTTTGATTGTTGTTCTTCCGTGAATTCTCGCGAGAAAAGGAAGTAATGATACCTTCACGTGAAAAATCAGAGAAAGTGTGACCACTGCTGCTAATTCGCATGACGGTTTGATCGCAGTTAGCACAATGACGAGGATAGATCTAAAATAAAATTGAAAAATTGATAGAATAATTCACTAAATTTGCAGATGATGATGGGCGTGAATCTCTTCTCTGCCGTACTCTGTGCTGTCTCATTATGGGAACAAGTGAGTTTATTTTTTTATATATTTTTTTAATCCCCCTGATCTTTGATCTCTGCAGGGTTCCCTCTCCACTTCCATCTCATTCGCCCTCGCCCACAATGGATTCGCAAGACACGCCTTCCTACTCTCACTATCGGGTCAGATCTTTTTCAATCACTAGGCAGTAAACCACTCACTAGAATGAAGGTTGTCTCCCTCTATTTGGGTGCATCGCGAAACATGAATCCGATGTGTGGTGTTCGAGAATGAGTGCGAAGAGATTTGTATGAAAAAAATATAGTGAGATAGAGTGGAGTGAGAACTCTCGTAATCTTTATCCATTATCTTCTTCTCAGGCGCAGTCGGTCAATTGTTCATCTACACGACAATCGAGAAGTTCGGTCCCATCGTATTCGCAGTGATGATGACTGTGAGACAGGTGAGCAAGAGAGGAGATAGAAGGGGGAGGAATGGAGGACCTTCCCATTCCAGATGATCTCCATCATCGTCTCGACCATTTCCTATGGTCATTCGATGACTGCGTGGGGCGCCATCGGATTCTGCATCGTCTTCGGATCGATATTCGGTAATATCTACTTCGAGAGAATGGCACCAAAAGTAAAGGGCCCACCGCGTGTGGAAAAGCAATAAGATTTTCGCTATTGAGTGAATTTTTGTTTATATTTGTGGAATTGTCTCATGTATCCCTCTTTGTCACTACCATCGATCGAGTTAACTCAGTTATTACATACCTTATCCATTAGATATCAAAGATACCAATCTTGCCGAGTTAGTTCTACATACGCATCGATTCCTCTATACATTCCTTCTCTATCGTATCCTCTACTTTCCATTTCACTGATTGTCACGTGTGCTTATCGAAATTTGTCAAGTTTTTCCATGCATAATTAGCTAATTTATAAGATAATTATGAGATTGTAATGTTGTATAATGCATTGATAGTACGGGTTCCACTCGTTGCTGTGATTTCTTTCCATTTGCTACGCAGAATAAATGTGAGATTCTTTATTGATCCATGCATTTGATGCATTTTGTAATGGGAACTGAACAAGCATCACAAATGTTGTGAATTGGTGGAAAGGAGGAGAAGAGGGATGATAACCGTAGTAAAGTCAGAGTGACTGTCGTTCTGTTGACGAGGGAGATCGATCGATAATGAGGCGAGTAGATACAGTAGAATTCCGTGCGAGACCAACCAATCAGGCGATGCTCACTGAGGATCCCGCGGAGTTGAGGGAATTCGAAGATGAGAGTACTGAAAGGACAATCATCAATAAGGAAGAGAGCAACGAGATCACTAAATCAAGGTTCGACGGTGTTTCACGTGAATCTCTCATTGCAACCACGCGGCTTTTGGCCTTTCCCAATTCAGTTATTCGATCCATTCTTAGCTGCTCGTTTGACTCATGGTCGGAGATAGAGAAGAGTGAGAGGGAGAGATGAAACAGTGCACGAATGGAGGAGAATTAGCAGGAACGAGTTGAGAGGGAATTAGGAAGTTGAGAGAGGGAAGAGAAGTCAGAGAAGATGAGAGACGAGGGGAAATCGAGAGACGGGGGTTATCACATTGTGTTGTGATGCCCGATCCGGTAGTTGGAATTTACTCGAAAACATGGGAAGATTGCACTCAAAGGGCTGATCCTCGAGCGAAAATACGATGCGCGAGGTCGATTACTACACTATTTTCTCTCTTTTTTGCAGGAAAAAATAGTAGAAATGCTCAC
The DNA here is from genome assembly GCA_900490775.1 of Pristionchus maxplancki. NCBI lineage: Eukaryota > Metazoa > Nematoda > Chromadorea > Rhabditida > Neodiplogasteridae > Pristionchus > Pristionchus maxplancki. The sequence continues at coordinate 197,054 of LS573683.1, forward strand.
GTTTCTTATCCTTTCTGTAGCAGGTTTTGATCCAAAGTTCGAAGACGCAGAAAGCAGCGAGGAGAACGAAAACAATGAAGAGAAGAGAGACGAGAACCAGAAGTTGAGCCTCCCCCTGAGTCAAACCTGCAAGAACATTTATTGATTGGGGGAAGGTTAGCATCATCATCAGTTCCTCCTAGCACGTGTTCTAACGACCTGTGTGATTTACCTTCGTCATGAGAACAATCGCGACCTTTTACTCATTCTCACTGTATGAAATGCGCGAGGTTTTCACGTGGGTTGAAGATTAACCAAATGCTTTTGTCAAGAGATCCCTTTCATCATCTCTAGCCAATAACTTACTGTCGAGTGGTCTATCGAAGAAGAGCATTGTGAGAGAAGTAAGGATGGAAAGGGGAAGAATGAAGTGGGCAGAAGGGGAACAGTGGGAGGAGGAGTGATAGGGAAGGGAGAGAACCCGGTTAGAGACTACGGTAGATGAGGGGAGGGAGGAGCTCTCTTCTCTTTCTCTTATCTCTCGCCAATGAGAGAATGGCTTCTTCTCGTTTGACGAATCGAGACTAGTAGCGATTGAGGATGGAGGAGGAGGGCATGGTAAGTGCAGTTTCAGAGTGTAAGATGTTCTTCCCCCAGGGGAGTTCAACCCTTGCCTAGAGGGGAGAAGAATGAATTGATGATTGATTAGTTGATTGTTCTCCCTCCTGCATAAAGATGCCATCTATTGGCAACTAACAACATTGAGGAATGCAGAGTGTTCACCATGTAAAGTATCCTGCAGAAGCGACTGGTAATTCTAGAATGGAATCAAAATTTCTATGAGAAATGCAACTTCTGGAGAATCCTCGTTTTGATTTCAATGGAATCTGGGTTTACTACATAAATTTCAACAACTCGTACCCAGGTGGGCAACAGAGGTCTATTTCTGTTTTTTGCTGAAGAAATTATCTCTGTAGAATCCTACAAGACGAAGGAGAGGCAAATATAAATTATTAACTAAAACTGAAGGCGATCTCCCCAATCTCGCGAGATCTTAGGTTTTGATTAACAGAAGTCGAAAAGAATCTGTTAAATTAATGGGAAAACTGGGGGCATGACAAATGGGCAACGACATTTGGGCAACGGGCCATAACTCCCGTCAAACTTGACATAATCACTCAAAAAAATTTCCGCTGAGTGTGTCAAATGTTAGCTACGCAACCCACCCAGTTTCAGGTCTCTAACTTTATTTTGAAATTTGTGTGCAAACACGTTTAAACACGTTTTTGTGAATTGTTACCTAGCTCAATTGATTGCTCTTGAGATTCGCCGTCGAATGAGCTATCTCACAACTTTTAGATGCAACTCTGAAGCGAGTTATGTTGATTTGCGCAAGCTCGTTGCCCAAATGTCGTTGCCCAGTTGTCATGCCCCCGGAAAACTGACAAGGTAGAGGATGTTGATCGAAGGAATTCGAAGTGGAAGGAGAAGAGGAGAGGAAGGATTGAGTACGACACTCCACCAATGAGGGCATTCACGGATGAGAGAAGAATGGAGGAGTCTGGAAGAGGAGATGATATTGAAGGACAGTCGATGGAAAGAAGCCGCGAACTCAAATGAAAATGAAATAGAGTGGAATAAAGAAGAGTATTCAATCGTTTCGGAAGCGCAAGTGTATTTGAAGGGCCAAATCAATCTAGACTGCGGTCGTATACATAGAAAATGAGTAATCTCGAACGAGCCACCACTCAAATACCATCAGACCAACAAAATGATCGTATGATCCTCCTCTATCTTTGCAATTGACTCTCGATAGACAGTGGGAGTGAATGAGAGATGAGAGATCTCGAGTCGAACTTCCTAGAAGTGATGTCACTCCCGGTGTACCCAAATGGGTATCTGAGTGAGAGATTGTGAAAAAGGAGGAGCTAAGAAAGTGGTACTGCATTTTTATTGCAAATGAGTGCAGAAACGGATGTTTATCGGTGGATATGTAATGGATATCGTTCCGCTACTCATAGAAACGATATGTCTATGATACAATAAAGGATGGGATGCGATAGCGTGAACATCGAATTCACTGATCGAACGGCCGATCGCTACTCCATTTATACTACCGACTCCTTCTCATTCCTAGTGGGTACATCAGTGAAATTAGTGGAATGTCTAGAAGGAAGTGCAGAATGGGTGGAGGAAAAGGAGCATTCCAGGGTGTGAAGAGAGTTAAATAAAAAAAGGTACTATTGTAGCGGTCACTGATCAGTTCTACAGTAGAATCAACAGTGAAATGAAGATAGTCTAACTTGTGAGATGGGGTGATGGACAGAAACTTGCAAGATCAGAAAACTCGCCCCTTTTTGCGACGTTTGATCTCTACTGCAGAAGAATTTGCACTCAGGTAGTCTCGCGACGTAATAGATAATTATGAGAGGAACGGCCGAAGTAGATTCTGATAGAGAACTGAATGGAAGCACTCTTCTAGATGAAGGGGAATTATGAGGAATGGATGGTATTCCGAGTGTATTCATGCTTCTCCTCCCCTCATCAATCATTATCAACACGTCGGTCTCTCTCGATTCTCCCCACTCTCTCGTCCTTCCCTCCTCTTTGTAAGTTCCATGCAGTGTATTCCGAGTACTTTCGACAACTTCCTTCCAAGGAAGTTCTCAACACTCGATTTCTGCTCATTCTCGTTGAGTTCTCTCTATGCATCGAACATTGTCGTTAGTCGATCCAATTTCGAACACACACGTTCATACCAACTAAACAATGAAGAGATTTGATATACTGCAAGAATGGATTCAACCCACTGCAAATGGCGAAGAAGATACTTGAGTAGGGATCTATTTAACACGCGTCTTCTGAGAGATTGCAGGAAAACGCCTCGCTTGAGGAACCAGGAGCCGAAAGTTTGAGCGAAAGTTTTAAAGTTTGATTTTTTTATTGGCGGCGAGTAATTTTGAGTTTCAATGATTTGTCCCAAAACCGGGTTTTAGGCATTTTCCGGCTCTGGGGCCGGATATTGAAGCAAAAATTGGAAAGATCTTAGCCTTCAAACTTTGATATTTTCAGAAAAATCGCGATTCCGAGGTGGTTTTCGGGTCCGGAAGGTCGATTTTCACGGCCTAGGCACTCGGGTCAATTTTTTACAAACAAATACGAGTATGGGGATTCCGAATCTGCATTCCACTCACAAGGAATGGGGGAGTCCCCGCACCAGTAGAATTTTTTTTCCGAATCTGTAAATGGGTTTTCAAAATTTTCGAATCGAAATATTTTTTCCATTTGGTTTGCTGTCAACAGCAAAGTTGTTCAGAATATTTTTCCGCATTTTTTGAGCCCGGGTACAGCCTCCTTGCTAGTCTGGGAGCTGAGATATGACATAGCCGGCTAGTTTATTTCAACGCTCTCGATAACAGGCAGACGTTTACGGTCACAGAGGAAGCTATGAGCTACGGAGTTCCATCTAGGAGATACCTAGGAAATAGGTGATCGACGTGGATCGTATACAACTTGAAATATAGAATAAAATGTTTCAAAAAACTCACCATTTTCATTGTATCCACTACTTCCAACCCAACGTCTACAATCTTTCTGATTACATTTGCTGGTAGATCGGAGAGATGGAGAGAAGTATCATCCGAAAGAGACATTTCGGGATAAAAGAAAAACTAAAGAAGGAAAAATATCAAAATTTGAGTGCCTAAACTGGAAATGCAGTCTTGTATCTATTTCCAACCATATCAGAATTCTGTAAACCCGATGTTTATATCTGGTTTTTGAATCAAGTCAGTGCGAGTTGGCTGCGAGCCAAGTCACCCTGATTCCAGGCAACGGGCGAGAGAGCGTGCGAAATAGAGAGAGCGCGGACATACCCTCTGGCATAGATGCCATATCGCACCAATCCTTTTTTTTTTAATTTGGAAAGCTGCAACAGTGCATAGAGACTACCGATGCGGCTGGTACGTGAAAATTCAAATAAACGTGTGTAGTAAGAGGCCATAATGCTCTAAGAGTTAGAGAATCCTCACCACATGCTGCTATTCGACGTTCCACTATCTTTTATAAAAGAATTCCGAAACTATTCGTGGAACTCCTTCTTTAAAGTACTTCTACGCACAAAATTACGTAATCAATTCGAAACTTTTCCTGTACAATTCGAAAAAATGCCACAAATACCTCCTGGCAGCGCCCATATTTTGTTCGCGTTTGTAACCGATGGCGTCTGTACGCGATCACTCATCGGAAGTCCCAATCAGTGGATAACGCCGATCTTTCCACTATAAGAACCCCTCTGACTCATCTCGAATCATCCCCTCATCTCTCCAGCCATGCACCTCCACCCCATCTCGCCCTTCCACTTTCAAACCTCGCTCGACTCGACCGTCAAGGAAATCAAATCCCTCCTCTCCTTGAAGCTCACCGACCCTTTCGCAACTGCTTCGCGTCCCAACGGTATGTTTCTTTTTTAATTAGCTATTTAATTTGATTAATTCAACAAAACATTTTCAGTTTACGGTTCTATTAATCGATCGCCGTCTGCTACCGTAACCCGTCCTACCGTACCCCGGCCTGTCGTATCTCCGAAGACGAAAGCGCAGGCTCGTGTCTACATCGGCAATCTCCACCCGACAACCACCCTCGAAGACCTGGGCAGCCTCTTTTCTCGAGCAGGCAATCTACTCGATGTTCACATTCCCTTCGATCGAGTGACTGGAAAACAGAAGGGATTCGCCTTCTGCCAGTTTGAAGACGAAACAGCGGCTAAAGAAGCTGTTGAGATGTTCGACGGATACGGAAGACAGCTGATAGTGAGCATGGCGAATAGTGAGCAAAAGAATTGAATGAATTTGTTAAGTGATTGAGATCGATTCATGCAATTGTATGCAGTATGATTTCTGTGGTGTAAGATAAAGCATTTCAAGCATTTTCGTCGTTGACTTGCAGGAAGGACAGTTTGCTCAGGGCTTCCAGGTATGAATCAAATAGGGCGCAAGGATATTCTAGCCTACCTAAATAATTTGTGTCTATAGTTATTTCTGCACGTCTTTATTACAATTTTCACATCGCGTATCTACGCAGCAGCCGCTTCGAATAAGGGGAGATTCTATGTTCAAATTATTTCACTCTCTTTTATGCCGGAATGACTCCTTCGGACGACAATTGTCCCGATCTCTCCAATTTGCCAGCAGATATTATTCGAACTATCGTAGACGTTGGTTTGGAAGATGTGGACGCTATGAAACTGGTATGCAAATGTGTATCATCATTTTTTCGCTGTTGATAACCAATTTTCTAGGCCTCCCCTAGATGGAATTCCGTTGCTCTAAGGTTTCTCAGTGACCGCAAACGTTTCTGCCTATTATCGCGCGCGTTAGACTACGATAGTGCGGTCTAACAAACAAGGCTACTCTAGACCTGCATATAGCAAACAGCTATCGAGACTATTTCGGAATGGGAGTGTACTACTGTATCCTCGTGGATTTGTTGATAAATCTCTGTGTACAACAAACTGAACAAGTGAATAACAATTCACAATTTTAATTTGACCAATTATTTTATGCATTTGACCATGCAATACGATTCTCTCGATGATTGTAAAGATGTTCTCATTGTATGACTCGGCTGGGAAGTGTCTGGTCGATTGACTGAGATCGACGCCTGAAATGCAAAAAGTGTAGCTTCCGCATCGAATGCGTCTCTTACCTTCAGCAAAGTCCTTGAGGAAGTCTAGTTATTACCCAGAACGTACTAATCCGTTCTAAGTTCTGTGAAGCTTCTGAACAACCTTGGCCATGATGACTAATTGCGGGCGAATTCCAAGAATGCGTTGCCGATTCGACAGAAAGAAGGAAGCTATGTGGTGTCGACACTGTCCCAAAATTCAAGGTTACATGCATTCTATTGACGCCTAGTACTGAAAAGCCATCGATTTTACTCAATAATCTGGATTTTAAATCTGGATTTTACTCAATAAGCGGCACTCACTTTGATCATGATTTTCTTGTTCAGGTCAAGTGAGATCCGAAGGTAGGCCGGAGAATCTGAAGCAAGCAAGTTCTAGTTAGAACGATCCATGGATACGGAAGAGAGAATAAAAAGAAAATCAGAAATGACGAGGCTTGATTCGTAAAGCTGAGAGCGGAATGACTAGAGAGTGAACTGAGCGGACCGAAGTGTGAGGCTTGGAAGAGGGAAGAACGAATAAAAAGAAGGAGGACATGAAACAAATGAGCAGCTGACAAGGAGAAACAATTGAGGAATAGAGTAGTAGATCGAGAGTAGAAAGTATTATATTCGGTCAGTGTGATCTGAGAACATTGCAAGAGAAGTTACATGTCATAACGTCTGTCTGTCCGTCTGTCTGTCTGTCTGTGGATTTGTCTGTCACGCTCCAAAAAAATGCCTGGAAAACCACTTTAACTACGTCGCACAGACCCAGGACCGGTACCAATCGATTTGTCATGAAAAGTTACGTCTAAAAAATCGATACCTATTTCGTCATCACTATGCAATAATCCGTTTTTCACGCCGTTTTCAGCGCTAACTCAACCAAAATGGCCAGGCAAGCAACCAAACAACTCCACGTGATCTATATTTTCACTTTTTGCACATATTTCATCATCACTATGCAATATGACGAAATCTTTTTTTTTGTCATTTTCAGCGTTTTCTCGCTCATTTCTTTAATTTTTTGCATGTGAGAGCGCGCCAAAACACGCGAAGCCTGCCTTACGCTTGTGAAAGGCTCGTGAGGCCGAGAGCGATCCGAAAAAGTTGCGATGTAGCCACGAAGTGGCGGAATCTTGCTTGTTATCTAACAATAAGACACTTAATGCGAGTCTGCAGAGAAGCGGGAGATACAAGAGGATCGAGAGCAGTGACAGCATATGTGAGACCAGCATATGTGATATAAGGCTCGACTGGAATCCATTTGATTTGTGTTCTGCGATAACTGACAATGCTTTCTCTCCAAAATTTTATTTCAATTTAATGCATCAACAGTTATTATGAGAATGACAAGATTAAAAAGAGGATTAGTCCGCCAATTTTGCCTGGAGTGGAGGTCGTGGATCTGAAATCCATATTTTTTGTGGGCTTGCTCATTTTTTGAAAAAAAAGAAAAAACTCACTATGTTCTTCTCAGAAGAACTGCAGAGATAAACGTATTCAAATTGGTTACTCCCTCATGCAGATGCTTGTCTTCTTCTCGGATTAGTCTACTAAGAATTTTTTAACATTTGGCGTTTTCAGAGTTGTCACCGAGTGAGATTGGGTAGAAATCTGCAAAGGATTTGCTTCTCATATCTGCACAACGACGAAAAAAACAATGTACTTAAAACGCGTTCTCTGTAAGACTGCAGTGAATTGGGCAGAAGAGTGTACAAAATTTTCAATAACATCGCCCGGAGTTCATACTCGGGGGACATGACCCCTAGGGGTAGGGCATTCTTCGATTGTAGTTTGGACCCAAAATATTGATCTTTGATCTTTGAAATCGCGATTTTCAAATTTAAGATTTCGGTATCGAGTAAGAGCTCATTCGAAAGAGCATAAAAAGTTATGTTTCCAGATAGAAGGATTTTCAATTAGGTGCATTGGGTCAAAAGTTATGGCCTTTAGAAATTGATTTTTCGTCGAAATTGGTATTTCTGGTTATGGCTACCCACTATGTTGTCATTTGCACGTCCCTATTTTTGAATATAATATGTAACAATCAATGGGGAAAAACATAGAAAACTTTCCGGGGCACATTTTCACGGCCGTTGTACCGAAATCTCCTTACAACAGTGTCCCGACTGGGGTTTTTTGCAAAGTGGGAGTATTTCAGAAATTCAAAAAACCATTTTTTCTCAAGATATGATCGTATTTTCAACATTAATTCATCGAACGAACCATATAGCGCTATCCTAGAACTTTTTAGACGATTTCGTGAGAAAAAGTTTTTCGATGAAATAATGGTCAGAAATTGCACAGCTCAAAAATGAAAAAAAAAATTTTTTTCGCAATGCTCTTTAAACTTTCAGAAATGTATTTTCTTATCAAAGTAAGTGATTTTGCGTTGAAATTGGCCATATTAACCTAGAAACAACCGACTTATTAGCTTCTGAAGTTCACAGATTTTGATAAACCGAGTTTTCAATTTTTCAGATTTACCATGACTTATATGCATTGTACCATTTTGCTATGAACACAAAAGTTGTTGCAAATACCGTTCCGGTGATTCCTGTTCATTTTTGTTATTATTGAGATTATATTTTAAAAGTTTTGGCCGATCCAACTTGGACCTCGTATACGGTGTGGATCACAATTTAAGGGATGTCTCGGTACAACGGCCGTGAAAATGTGCCCCGGAAAGATTTCCATGTTTTTCCCCATTGATTATTACATATTATATCCAAAAATAGGGACGTGCAAATGACAACATAGTGGGTAGCCATAACCAGAAACACCAATTTCGACGAAAAATCGACTTTCTAGGATCATAACTTTTGACCGGATGCACCAAATTGAAAATCCTTTTGGTTGGAAACATAACTTTTTATGCTCTTTCGAATGAGCTCTTACTCGATACCGAAATCTTAAATTTGAAAATCGCGATTTCAAAGATCAAAGATCAATATTTTGGGTCCATACTACACTCGAAGAATGCCCTACCCCTTGGGGTCATGTCCCCCTAGTATGAGCTCCGGGCGATGTTTTTGAAAATTTTGTACACTCTGACCTGCGTTCTTACAGATAACGTGTTTTAAGTGATACAGTCCTGAGCGATAAAATACTGAAAAAAAACTAGAGAATAACAAAAATAGTTAAGAGGAAAGAGTGATCAATAGAGGAGAAGAGACGAGTCGACAGTAGGAAATGGAGAGAAATGAAGGGACTGCCACTACAAATAGTGGAACTCCCACGTTAATAAGTGAGTGGCTACGGGAGAAATGGTCCGACTCTCTCACTTTCGCGTGCTCTCTCGTTGATCTGACGAGAGATCATTGAGAAATGAGAGAGTCACTCCATTATGGGACACAACTGTCATCTAATGAATAAGGATAGATAAATAAATTAGGAAGTTGTTTACCATATGCATGAGGATGCTGCTCACAGGGAAATAAGTGTACGAAGTCTAAAGTGAGTAGACTTAAAGGGGGATAGGCACGAAGCGAGAGAGAGTCATCTTAGCCAGAGGGTATATTGGGCGCTCTCTCGCTCGTTGCCTGCACCGCAGGGTCATTTGGCACACAGCCAATTGATCATATCGCGGTTTGAACTCAAAGTGATCGTCTGGGAGTTTCGAAAGTGTAATCGGGTAACGACGACCCATCATCTCACGCCGAGAGCGCAGTTAGCCAGATATTCGTGCCTATACCCCTTTAACACGCGTCTTCTGAGAGATTGCAGGAAAACGCCTCGCTTGAGGAACCAAGAGCCGAAAGTTTGAGCTTTGACGATGGCAATTGTTTGTTAGATTATATTGACGACGAGAAACTTTTGAGTCTCAAAGATTTGTCTCGAGACCGGGTTTTATGCATTTTCCGGCTCTGCGGCCGGATATTGAAGCAAAAATTGGAAAGATCTTAGCCTTCAAACTTTGATATTTTCAGAAAAATCGCGATTCCGAGGTAGATAGTTTTCGGGTCCGGAAGGTCGATTTTCACGGCCTAGGCACTCGGGTCAATTTTTTTACAAACTAATGCGTGTATGGGGATTCCGAATCTGCATTCCACTCACAAGGAATGGGGGAGTCCACGTATCAGTAGAAAAAAATTTTTCGATCGGACCAGTAGAATTTTTTTCTGAATCTGAATATGGTTTTTCAAAATTTTCGAATCGAATTATTTTTCCATTTGGTTTGCTGTCAACAGCAAAGTTGTTCAGAATATGTTTCCGCATTTTTTGAGCCCGGGTTCAGCCTCCTAGCTCGTCTGGGAGATGAGATATGACATAGCCGGCCCCAGAGCCGGAAAATGCCTAAAACCCGGTTTTGGGACAAATCATTGAAACTCAAAAGTTACTCGTCGTCAGTATAGTCTAACAAAAAATTGCCATCGTCAAAGCTCAAACTTTCGGCTCCTGTGCCGTACCGAGCTCCAATTTGACCCTTTGACCTTCCCATGTCAGACGATCGATATTGAATTGATTGTTTATCGCCCTTCATCAAACTTTATTCGCGTCTCGGTCATTCATTGCGCGCGGTCGGTCCCTCATTTTGCTCCGATGGAAAATTGTTTCGCCTAACTTCTCGAGGCCGAATAATCGACGAATTGGGATCATCGCTCGAGTCTTGTGCCGGACTCACTCATTCGATAATGGCACCGCAAAAGGTTACGTCATCCTCTTCCAATGCTTCCCTCCCCCGTGATTCTACAGCTCAGTCAGCGCCTCCTTCGCCTACTTCACGCTTCACGTCTTTCCTTCACCGATTCACCAAGGACACTGAGGACACGAAGCCATTGCTGGACCTCGTCAAGAATATGCGATCGGCTATGGAGGACATGAGAGAAGAATTGCGAGTCGTGAGTGCTAGAGTAGAGGAACTGGAAAGAGGTCACGTGGAACTGAAGAGAGAGAATATCGAGCTCAAAAAGAAGATTGATGTGAATCCTCCCCCTCCCAATCCCATTCCCATTGCTT
>LS573683.1:270273-282307 GCA_900490775.1 Pristionchus maxplancki
GCTTAGGCTTAGGCTTAGTCTTGGCCTCTCAGCATTTGCCTCTCATAGGACCGCCCCTATTGAAGGGGAGGAGCCGAGGGGGCGGGGCTTGGCACGGAACTAGAAAAGTTCCAAAATTTCTAATTAATAAAAATTGCCAAATTGAGGCCAAATGGAAGCAGCAACTCTCGTTACTTTCATGATGTATCAAGCACAGATTGGAGATCATATTGTGGTGAGAAGAAGAGAGACGATGAGAAAGAAAGAGAGCATTCAGGAACTGAACTGGTCCATTCCTCAAATTATGGGAACACTCGGAAAGTCTCGCAGGTTTTGTGAACTCCTTCTTCGAAAGACGAAGATTGAGAACGATGGAAAAGTTATTGTGCCAGTGAAAGTACGATTCTTATTATTCATTGTGCATGAATGTGGGACAATTACAGGGCGAAATCAAGATCGAGCATGTTGACTTCACTTATCCAACTCGGCCGGACATTATCGTCTTACAGGTTGTTGAAGTTGGCCCATTTCCGTCATTGTTGATTTGAGGATCTCTCATTGGAAATCAGAGCAGGAGAGACTCTAGCACTCGTCGGTCCCTCTGGAGGAGGAAAATCAACCATCGTTTCACTGCTCCAGAAGTTCTATTTACCCGACAAGGGAGAAATCACCATCGATGGAATGGCGATCAATGAATTCGACCACGAATACTTCCACAAGAAGGTTTCTGTTGATTTCAGTATGGTAGAGTAGATCATTCTCCAGGTGGCATTGGTATCTCAAGAACCGGTTCTCTACGATCGATCCATCAGAGAGAACATTGCATTTGGATGCAATCCTTCAGAGGAAGAAATCGAAGAAGCGGCGAAGACTGCGAATGCCCATGAGTTCATCAGTGCTCTTGAGAAAGGATACGAGACGAGTTGTGGAGAGAGCGGCGCTAAATTGAGTGGTTAGTTATCATTCAGTGGAAAACTTTGAAAAAGAGTTGAAGGTGGACAGAAACAACGAATCGCCATCGCTCGAGCTCTCGTGAGGAATCCTTCCGTTCTCATTCTGGATGAGGCAACGAGTGCATTGGACAATCAGAGCGAGAGAGTAGTACAGGAGGCAATGCAGAGGTTAGATTATCTTGTGAGGATCGAGGGGTGACATCTCTTCAGATGCGGAGTCGACCGCACAGTGATCGTGATCGCCCATCGTCTTTCCACCATCGAGAAGGCCGATCGAATTGCAGTGATTGACAAGGGAAGCGTTGTGCAGGTACATTTTATCATTTTCTTCGCTTATTGCTAATTCCAGCTCGGAAATCATCGAGAACTGATGAAGGACGAAGGAGGACTTTATTATTCTCTAGTCAGAGGGAAGGAAGACCGTCTAATTTGAACATTTATTCATGCGATCGCATTACCCTTCTCTTAAGTACCCATCATAAAAATTAACAATTTAACCTATAATTCTCTCTAAATCTTATCATAACATACGCAATAAGTAGCTAAGAAATAATTTCTATCAATAATGCAATGGGGATCATCTCCATATCGAGAGACGTGAGAGACAGAAGAGAGATCGAGAGTGAGATGACGAGTGAGGAAATCAAAGAGAACTGTCACTTCGTATACGCCTCTGATAACAGATTACAATCAATTGGAATCGACCTTTGGACTGATCAACGAACCTTCCCGGAGTGGTCGATAGTTTGATCTGATAGTGGGCATGAGTCGCCTTCGTCTTTCCAGAAAGATCAGCAACAAATCCATCTTTGTCCTTCACATTCTTGTATTTGAGCAGAGAATCCTTCGGAATCAGTCTGAATGGAGAAGTCATGTAAGTGTTTCATGTAACCATTGCAAGCAAAATCTCCTCACTTCTTTGCATATTCGATGCTTTTCAGTTGCAGAGGAGAACAAATCTTGAGTTCATCCTTCAGCTGCTCATTGAATGCTTCCACGATCGCATCGGCTATTTGAGTGGAGAGCTGAGAAAATCAATTTGGGATGGTTAACTGCCTACAGTAACCTGCTTATCCTCTACGGTAGTCATGGCATCCTTCCAATCGAGACACGTGCACCAATGGGGAGCGATGCCTGCTTGGTCACAATTGCGAGAGGAAGGAATCGGACGGAGGAGGGAGAGGGAACGAGTGCTCACATCCTACAATCACAGTGGTTAATTAGAGATAGAATCTAAAGCTCACCTGTTCCTTCGTCAAATCCTTGGGAAACTCGAGAATATCGTGAAGAGTCTGGTGAATATCAAATGGCGAGCTCAGTCGATCCTTGTTCATTTTGAGATTCACGTACATCTATATTCAATTATTCTTATCTATCATTCCATCTATCTCTCACCTTCGCTCCTTCTCCAGTCTCTCTCAATTCCTTGGGTAGAGTAAATGAGTAGAATGGCAATCTCTCTTCCAATTGTCCTTGATGAGTCTCTCGAAGCTTCGCGAATCGATGACCGTGATCTGAGAAGGGATTATTGATTGATTGCAAGACAACGCGATCTACCAGCCATCACTATCAGAATCGTATCATCGAGAAGTCCCTCTTCACTCACAGATCGAAACCATTCACTCAAATCGTCGTCGATTAGACCAATCTGCAGAGTACAAAATGTCGAAAAGATACTTCGAACAGTAAAAAAAGAAACTATCAGAATACCAGATTAATATCATCATGTGAGTACACACAATGGTGCATCAATCCGAATCGAGGTCTGTCAGAGTAGGCATCCATGAATTCACGCGCGTATCGAAGCCAGTGCTGAAAAGAGGCGAAGGGATAGTGAATTCAGAAGGCTTTCAACAATACTTTATGCTGGATATCTGCCCCGACGCACTGCGAATTCGTATTTCCCATCCTTCCTTCCAGCTGAAAACCAGCTCCATTGAGAATTAAATTCTGAATGAAATCTCACTTGTTTGAAATACGGTCTTGTGTAGTGATCGGTAGGCGGAGCACGGAAACCTTTCAGTCGATAGTTCATCATTCCTAAAATAGATCTGATGATATGATTATAGTGCGATCTCACCTAGATAAGCTTGATCCTCAGCGAACATAGTCACATATCCCGCATCAGAGAAGTTCTTCCATATAAATGGATACACTTCATCGACATAGGAGGAATTAGTGAATCGCTTTCTGAACGATTCATTATCATCCGTCACTTTATCTTCTCTCCCAACCTCGTAAGTGACAATTCCTCCTCTGTCGCTCCAGTTAGAATGGGAATGAATGCCTGGGGAGTTCCGTCTCCAACGATGTTGTACCCTGCAATCTCCGGTTTTTCTCAACAATACTTGATGAGACACCATTTAATACGATCGTCCCTAACTCCTCCTCGAGAAACTTTACTGTTTTTGGTAGTTTTCGTCTGAAAGCTTGAGTTATTTGTGGATTGCAAAGCCAGCAACCTAAACGTCATTTGACTGACGGAATCGAATGAAATCATGAGTACACTCCATCTTTTCTTCTCCGATTCTTTAACTTCCTTCTCTACTTTTTGAAGTGATAACAATGGAAATTCCCTGAATAATACACCAATTGGCATTGATTAATACATTGACTAACCAAGTTTTATTCTGATGAGTGCACTTCACATTCATCATTTCACTGGGAAGTTCCTTTCCTACTTTCAAGTCTTCTTGTCTTCCTAATTTATTCTTCGAATCAGATTGAAACGAGATCTCCTGTGTCTTACACTTGGCATCTTTTCTGCAAAAGTACGCTTCTTTCGCACGAATCATCTCTTTTCTCTTCCTTATCATTCTTCCAATGCAAACATTCCCACCTTTCCTCTACTAACCGCAGCTTTTTATCATCATCGATAAATACCCAATTTGGACCTTTGATACAATTTATTTTCCTAGGATCGTGGAAGAATTTGATTACATCCGATCCGTTTATTTCTAATTTGGGAATGTTGCAAGTCTGAATCGGATTTCATGAAAGTTTAAACTTTTACATCCGTTTACCATCGTGCTCTTCTCTTTCTTCTTATCATTTTTCTTTCTCCGGGATCCATTGTCTTCTCCCAGTATCGAAATCGAAATTTTCGATTGAGTATTATTAATTATTCGAACTGGAGCATGAGAGACAATGGCTCGATTTTGATAGAAATTATTCTTCAGAAAAAACTGCAAACAGACAATATAATTAGAACTGAAAGAGTTGACTCACATAAATTGTAGTACAAACTATTGAAAGAAAAAGGACATTCCAAAATTTGTGTGGAAGCCGCATTAGAAGAGAAGGAGAGAAGAGGAATGGTTGCTTATTCCAGCTAGAAACGGAATGGTGATTCACACTCTGTATTATATTGCACGGGAAAAGATTAGAGAAGAGGGAATTAATCATGCAAACTGCATCAAGTACGTGTTCCAGCTCAATATGTAGATAGATGGCCTAGAGGAAGAAGGCAAAAAAGAAGAAGCTCGATGATGCAAACGAATGTGCTTGAAATGCAGACAAAACATTGTCATGATACTAAAGAAAATCAAATCGAGGACGTGCAACAATGGAAGACTGGAGGGTGGAGGGTGGGACTATCACGTTCAATGCCCGACGAGACGAAGAATGAAGCATCAATGATAAGCCGGCCATCAAAGAGCATCCACAGACGAGTCATATCGAGTTCCCTCGTTAGATATCAGAGCAAACTAGAGAAGAGTTTTTCTTCAAATTCCATTGAATCGTTCAGAGTAATAGCATCGATCAAGAGTTTGTGAGAAAACTATCAACTTGGTGATTCCTTTCCCCGCTCCCTTATCATCTCACTGAAGCATTTTGTTAGTCGTACATGATCTTTCCCATCATCTCAAAGTGGGCCGATGCCTTCTCCTTGTTTGCTCATTTCCCAAAGTCATCGGTTATTACTGTTCATGTACTTTTTTCGTCTTCCCTTGCATTCAACTCCATTCATTAATGAAACAAATACGTTTATATCTACAGACAGTACTCCTATTAGTGAGTGTCCTCCTCTCCTTAGTGGACTCTGGCTCTTCTTCTGTATCCCTGAGATGCGGGTTCGCTCTTCACTTCGAATGATCTGGAAGGGCACGGACAATAGGCGGCATCTGCACCGGGAAGTCCATCTCCTCCTGCTTGTCCCTCCATTCCATCCTGTCCAGGGGCTCCTGAACGGAAGATTCATCCATCCATCACTACCGTACCCCTCCCCTCCCCTCTCCCTCAACATACCATCATGTCCATTGGGTCCAGCAGGTCCTTGAGGTCCAGTAGCTCCCTTCTCTCCTCTTTCTCCTCTGGGTCCGACCTTTCCAGTTCTTCCAATCTTTCCATCCTTTCCAGGTGCACCAACAGCTCCAGTTCCTCTCTTTCCATTTCTTCCTGGTCCTCCAGGTCTTCCGTCACTGCCGGGTCTTCCATCCTCTCCCTTGTCTCCCTCTTCTCCTTGTCTTCCATTCTCTCCATCCTTTCCAGCCTCTCCATCCTTTCCATCTTCTCCATCTTTTCCTGCTTCACCAGCCTCTCCATCAATTCCGGGAGGACCGGGGGGACCGGCTGGGCAAGAAGTGCAAGGGGCAGCAGATTCGTATCCATTACCAGAGGAAGAAGTGAGAGTCTCGGCAAGAACAGCCACACCTGATTTACCGTCCTTTCCTGCTTCTCCCTCTTCTCCATCGTCACCAGGAGATCCTGAAGGAGGGGAAGGTTAGAGGATAGATCAAAGATCAACTAGGGGGAGGTAGATCAAAGATCGTACCAGGAAGACCGGGAGGTCCGGCGGGTCCCTGGGGGCAAGTATTCGGTCCGGCAGCACATCCACAAGAACCAGCAGATCTCTTTGAACGACCGAAGATGGCCTTGACGTCGACTGAAGAAGGACGATTCACGGCCACCATGTCGGTCCATGCTGAGTTGGAGATCATCTGAAGAGAAATCATTAGGACCAGTGAGAAAAGCCATGACTAAATCACAATTCAACAGCCATAAGAGCTATGCAAGATTCGGAAAAATAATTCAGAATTGTACCTTGAACTCATTGAGATCCATCATGGCATCATCGTGGAAGGTGGAGATGTCATTGACCATCAGACCGAGGAATCCAACGATTCCAATGAGAGCCGCGCCCGAAAGCTGAAAAAGCGAAGGATATTAGACAATGATGATGAAAATACGATACTTCAGAAACAACCACACAATCATGACTTTGAATTTCGATAAATTCGAAGAATGAAGCCAACTCACGACGGTGGCGAATTGAACGGTTCCTCTGTAGTTGGAAATGGAGCTCATGGCTGAACTGCCTGTCTTCCCTCTCTCATTCCTCCCTTATAAAGGCGTCGCCGATTACAACGAACGGCCGTTTTTGTCTCGAAGAGGGAGAGTCACTCTGTCCCCTCTCTCCCCCTCCCCATTCCAACTCTATCTCTCCTCATTATCTCACTAACCCATCTACTCCATTGTTTCTTCTCTCCCCTAGAGGTCGAGAAAGGTGTGACGCATTTTACAGAACACTCTCCTTTGTTCGAACCTCATGACGAAGTAGAATGTTTGGAATGCTTCATTGTTTTTCCAAGGCAACATTATTCAATATTCTTGAATATTATTCTGATAGTGTTGCGAATTGAAAAATTTCTCTCGATCTAACGCGCTTCTTTCACTGCTGTGTCATGTAAAAATCGTCGTCGAACACCTACATCCATTTTGCCCCACATCCATTCACTACTTTATCCTGCACATGACATCACCATTCCTCATCCGATCAATCTCGTCATTCTCAATGGAGATCCCTTCGTTGTCCTTGATCGAATCACAACTCGCCCCTCCTCTTTTGTTTCTCTCTCGGTTACACTCCCATCTCATAACGAGCAACGGCCTCAGGGAAGGTGGCAAAAACATCTTGAACGGCAACCAAATAGCCACCAAATAGGTATTGCATGTTCATCATTGTCTCTTCGTTTCAATAGTTCGATAGTTTATACATTCTCCGCTTTCACAGATTCTTTCATAGTTCGGGATCTTCCTTGGCGTTGAAATCGAGTGGAATCGGGATGCCGTGCCTTCAATATTCGAATTATCGAAGTAAAATGAAGTGCACTCACTTTTGCATCCTCCTCTTGTCGTGTTTTCCATACGGTCCATGCTTCGTCTTCACCAGCCACAATTCGTCTTCCACTGCTTCCTCAATCAGTTCAACCATTTCAATCCCATTCCAAGAGGAACTCACCGTAGCTGCCAGAATCTGTTTGTATCTGAGATGGGTTGCATTGAAGACTCTCAGCATTCCAATCCCATAGTTGGAAGAACGGAAAGCAGACCAAGGTTCGGGTTTCTCGATGAACGGATCCACATACTCGCGACATCCCTGATATTCGATGGATTACCGTAGAGTACGGTGGGACTCACGGCTGATCCACTGACGATGTGGACTGGGGCTGGAGGATCGATGTACGGAGAGTTGGGACCAGTGTAGACCTATGACAAAGGAATGATTAATTTGTGCAATGATCAATCTTACCGTTCGATTGAATACGGGATAGAGTCTCTCATAGGAGTGTTCATGGGCGAAGAATAGAAGGTCGACTCCTTCCTCATAGAAGAGCTTCTCGAGGGCGTACGAGTGAACACCCGGCATGCCAGTTCGCACCTCAAATTAGGAATTTTCTAATAGAAATGAGGTAAATACTCACAATCGATTCATATTTCGTGCAGTCATCTCCGTCGAAATCGGAGCAGTACATGGGACGATGGCCCATTGCAATCACCCAAGGGACGGAGCCACGATTCGCATTTGCAGCCTACAATCAAATACATTTTTAAAAATTATGGTAGTGGGCTGAAATGTCTTCTCACCTTGAGATCTTTCTGCAACCATTCGAATTGCTTCCTAATCAAATCGTATCCGTAGTCAGTGTAGAAATAGACTTCTGTCGAGAAGGAAATGAAGTGAATCTTGTCGAGATCGTAGCTGAAAGGAATTCCAAAATGATTAAGCACTGTTGTCGATGAACCTGTAGAAGATGGGATCTCCTCCACTGGGAGGAGTGAATCGATGGAAGAAGTGAGTGAAGTTATTCGCTGCTTCGTGATTCCCAGGGGTCGGCTGGTAGGCAACGTACGCAGCTGCTGACTGAATTGATAATTATTTTCATTCTTTTCTCCCATTTTCAGTTGAATGTTAAAACTAAAAAAAACACGACGATGACCTCTATTTGTCTGAAGAATTCATCGCCAACTCTTCCGTTGTCCGTGTTGAGATCGTACCCATAATCACCTGTCAATTGATTGATAAGAGAGAGTAAGAATTGATCGTCTGAATGCACTCGAGAATCACCTTTCTGTCATGAGAAAATACAGAGAACCAACGTACCGACATGATGAATGAGATCGATATCTCCATCTTGCACCATCCTCTGAATCATTCCCATCGATCGAGCATTCTCGTTGCCCATATCACCGTAGAATGCAATCTCGTACCTGAAATAATTAATCTTCGCGGGGCAAGGACGAGGCTAAGCCCAATTTCACAGAAGCTCACCCTCCATCCTCTCTTGGCTGCAGAAATCGGAATTCGAAAATAGAAGACCATCCGCGGTTCGATCCAACACGGTACCCTGGAGTGACAGATGCACATACATCATAGATCAAAGATCAACGCACGATAGATATCTCCCGGTTTGTCTTCATCATCATCGAGAACAATCTTCACTCTGCTCACGTATCGAGACTTCTTTCCGTCCTCAATTTTCAGATCAATCGAAATATTTTCAACAGTAAACATAGAGACCACAGGCTCCGCCCACTTTGAGGGGATAGAGAAACGCGCAAAACCTGCGCCGAGGGACTACAAATCGAATTCGCAACCAAAATGGACAAGCTAGGGCGCGTTCTGTAGCTATCAAGAGCCTTAATAAAGGATCCGTGGAGCAGCCTGATCGGACAATGTTGAGTAGGTCAAAATCGGGAGAGAATGGACGATTATAGGGAAATAAAGCACTTCCCATGTGTGGATCCGGCTGCTCCACTCGCATTTTATTTAGTTGTTTTTTTAATTAACTTCTGAACAAAAAAGAGAATACAATATTAATTCTCCGAATTGTAGTACTCTTTTAAAAACCAACAGTACGAGAATGACATTTTCCAGTCGTGCCTTTGACATTTTTGTCAAGTAGTCCACAACCGTCACAAAATCGTCACGGCCGGAACGGGTTAATTGTGAAGATCTCTCTTTCGTTATTGATTTTACATTGTTTTGATGGCAGTTTTGTTTAATTTTTTGTTGTACCTATTCCTCGGGTATTTAATTCGTTCGATTCTCTTTTATGTGCACTATCGAGCATGTAATTGCACTATTTCCAGGGATTATCGATGAGCAATGGTATTAGAGACGAAGATATCACGATCAAGCGGCTGCTCAAGCTAGAAGAGGACTCGCCATCACTCAAGATAGTTACGGAGGAGTGTATCCGCTTATGCGGAATCGATGTGTGTAAAGGTTTGTGTTTGTAATAAAGTTTTTTTTCGTTATTCCCATGTGTTCGTTGCACCGCAAAAAGCACACACCGCGAATTATCACAGTTTATGTGGAATATTTAGTAAATATATTATTTCTATGAAAAGAAAGTCGAACCGCTCGTGATTATAAATACAATTTGAGTGCACTTTGTTTGTACTTCAACTCGGGCATTGCCGAAATCTTCTTGTTTCCGAAGAAACTCGTGGTCGGTTAGCCATTGTTCCTCATTATCCTTTCGCTCAGGGTTGCTCTGTTCATGTGTGGTTGGGTCTTTCATATGTCTTACTCCTCCTTTCGCTGAACGAAGGCTGTTCCGGCTCGGCACGAGTTTCGCTTTCTACTAGTTTTGCTTTTCCCATGTTGGTCATTTGGAAGTTCACAGTGTGAATGGAATCATCTCGTTCATAGCGCCGACTTTTCATATTTAATTACAGAAGAGTTCGATCGGTGCAGGACATTTCTATCTCGAGTGCTTGCTGATGCGAAAATGGCACTGAAGAAGCACAAGAGGAGACGACAGAAATCAGATGAGTTATACTTTCTTAACTCTTACTCGGGCTTCTCGAAATACTTGGGTGTGACTCTTTCATTAGTTCCACTCCCTCTCCACGCTCCAATCACTCCTCTCATTCCACCTCCATCTCTGAGTACTAGCCAATCCTCTCCAAAGAGTACGGTAGGCAATTGTGAGAAGTGCGAAACTAAGTCACGAGAGATTCGCAATATCTCTCGTCGACTGGCTACCGCTCACAAACAATTGACATCTCGTAAACCCTATTCGAAACGGAAGTTCACGTCAATCACAAAACGATTGACAGGACTGAAAACTTCGAATAGGAAGTTATCGAGTGCAAATGGTAAGTTGAGAGAGACGGTGACTCGCCTCTCTGAGAGGAACACTGTCGTCGAACAGCGCTTGCGATTCCTGGAGAATTCTAACGAGGAAGCGCAAGAGAATCTTGCTGCAGTCCAGTCAGGAATCGTTAGACTGTTTGATGGCAGGCAGTTCTCAGAGGATACGGTAAGTACAATGATCGAGCTGATGGATTATGGATTGGCGGATGAGAAGGTGGGCAAAGTGATCGAGAGTGTGGGGAGACTAGTGGGAGTGGAGGTGGATAGGGTCCCTTCCCCGAGTACAGTAAGGAACATCGCCCTCTCTTCTCTCACCGTCGCAAAAATGCATGTGTCGGAGAGAGTAGGAAAAGCGATAGAGAAGGGTGAGTCCATCTGTCTCCTCTCAGATGAGACAAACAAATTGGGGGCCAAATACCAGTTGTTCGGGGCGGGATTAGCCAAGGCGGATGGAGGGCAGGAGGTGTTCGTGTTCGGTCTGACTCAGGTAGCTGACAAGTCTGCCCGGACTGCCTTCAATGTTCTCAAAGAACGTTTGGAGAGTCTGGGCGGACTTGGAAGAGGAAATGTGATCGATCAGTTCACTGATCGTTTCCTCGCAGCGACAACCTGCACCATGTCGGATCGAGCATCAACACAGCTCAAATTCAACCAGATGATTTGTGATTATCGAGTGAGCATCCTGCCCAAGATCCAAGCTGGCTGGGAGTTGATGAGTAGTGGGGAGAGGGAGAAGGCACTATCATTCCACACCTTTTACTGCCAGCTCCACGTTATTTCCAATCTTACGAATGTGGTGCTTGAGATGATGGCCGAGCACGAGAGAATCGTGACTGGTAAGGACGTGCCATCTCTCTCGCCCACAGGGTATACGGTAGTGAAGGAGGTGGCGAGACTCTTTGGAGATAGAGGGGCAGGAATGCATGGATGCTCGGTCGAGTACAAGGCATGGTTGGGCAATAATCTGGCCAACTCTTCCTTCCCTGCATTCCTTGGCCATCGCTTCAATGTGGTCTTTCTCCTCGGGGCGCGCATCTTTTCTCAGAGGGAAAAGCTGGTAGAGTTCATTGATGAGTGTGGAGGGAGCAAAGCTGAGTTGGTAAGGCTCGCTGAGCTCCTCCGTCTCCCTCTCGTCATCGAACAACTCCAGATATTAGGGCTGATCGACCAATTGATTACGGGTCCTCTCTGGAGATTGGCGGAGAATTTGATGCATGTGATGGAGACACGAACCCATGCATCTCTCCTCATCTCCTGGGTAAGTCACTGCAAAGGTGATCCGTTATGATTCTTCTCTGGCGTTTCACCTGTTCCGTCGCTGCAATCCCTCGCGGCTGGATCTGATGAAATGCTGGAGAAGTTGGTATCGGTATCCCCCTCTGAGTCTTCTCTCGAGGCTACCGTACTCCTCATGGAGTCCATGGAGAGATATTTCACCCATCTCTTCACGGACTTCATCGACGGAGGAAAGTATGCTGGAGATGTCTCAGAGGATGTGGTTGAGAGGACTCGTTGTGCGGTCGGCCACAACAGACACATTGAGAGCTCGTTTGGGTTTGTGGATAGGCTCCACACCCACTCGCCTCACATGAGTGTGCCCCGGAGGGAAGCCATGTTGCTCATTAGTAAAAACCACACGATGAGCTGGCTCAATTCGAAGTCAGTTGAGGAGAGAAGGGCGATTATCTCAATCGCACGCTCTTCTCTGGCTGGAATT
>LS573715.1:37916-52828 GCA_900490775.1 Pristionchus maxplancki
TTGCATGAAATATTCAACACCAACTTTTCAGATAGCGTCAGAAGCATTGACTCTTCCGAATAATGTACACGCTCATTCTGCTTCAGCGCCTTATTGTAAAGAAAAAGGGTGAATATTTCAGCAATCGTTAATGATCCCTGAAAAAGTTTGAGTTCAATTGGCTTTACAATTTATATGGTATTACTACTAAAGCTGTTTGGATGTTTCTGCCTATCACTGAAGCGACTGAGCAATGAGCGACGCGAGTGGGGAAGTCGTACATGCATGAGTCCATGAATACTCCGAGAAGGGTCAGGGAGATCTAAATATAAAACATTTACAATTGATAAATGCAGAAAACACT
The DNA here is from genome assembly GCA_900490775.1 of Pristionchus maxplancki. Lineage (NCBI taxonomy): Eukaryota > Metazoa > Nematoda > Chromadorea > Rhabditida > Neodiplogasteridae > Pristionchus > Pristionchus maxplancki. Next base: position 38,260 of record LS573715.1, read on the forward strand.
CACATGAAGCGCAATGTATTTGGCTCCATTCTTTTTATTTGTCATCTCGTACGTCGAAAGGTTCCTAGACGCTTCGAATCGTTCAGCCGACATCACTAGCAACGACGTAACCGCGCCTGTTCAACTTGTTTTGATATCTAATAGACTTTGTCACCGCAAATTCCAAAGAACTGAGGAAACATCCGAAGAAGACACTGAGTGGGGTACATCAGGAGATCCGAAGGTTCACTGAACAAATACTTCGTGGTAAGTATATTAGTTATACCTTTACCTGAGAGTCAAATAAGCGTAGCTTTGCAATCCGCTTTCGACAAATGTAAATAAGCACAACACAAATGTCCAGAAACCATGAAGATTCAATAGCATTTTCAGTGATTCGTGAGCAACCAACTTTCTAAACTATTTGAGATTAGTGGTATATAATAAGACAAGCCGACTTTCGATTGAGTTCCAACAAAGTCATGCATACAAGAGCAACTCCTGATGTTGAAACATCGCTTGTGCCACAATAAAATAGTATAAACACACTGATTTCTGATATCGACTCGTAGCGAAGATTTGTGCGGTTTCAAACTCAGTCAGCATATTGAAATGATGTGTCTGTGAAAGCAAGAAGGGAAAGCTCCCACAGATCTTGAGAATTGATTCTGACTGCTTTAGTTAACGACGGTGACATTTCAACGCGCATGATAACAAAAATGAACATATGATTTAGTCAGAAGATGCGTTGATGCATAGTGTAATAATAATCTCGTTGTAACAAGAAGCGGCAATATTAAATGCATTTATCAGATATCATCAGATTGCGGAGTTATAAATATCTCGAGATGTGGAAGGAACGAGCCTTCGCGAATGAATGTGACACCATATTTATTCCTTTTTTGACATCTAAGGATATCCGAGAGCTGCGTCACCATCCTCTTCTAATCACTCCATCGTGAGCCATTGCCAACTGTTCGCCCGTCGCCATATTTGTAGTGAACATTTGTACTTCTGACGATCGCTTATTTCTGAATACATTACTGTTGTAGAGAAAACAAGAACTTGCATAACCTGTACTGGTTCAGAAAGATTAACGGCATCACGATACCTTGCAGATAAATCAGGTTTACAGTTTCCTAAGTAAACATTGTTTGCCTAATCACAAATTCTCTGTACGAAACCTCTAAGAAAGGGTAAAACTCATTTTGGAAGCCCGCAAGTTCAAAGAAGAAAAATCCGATGGCTGCAACGATGGTAATCGAAAAGTGAGAACTGAAAAATGAGAATTCATAAACAACTTTTTAGAAGATATCGAACATTACTACAGGAAGCAGCAAACGAAGAACTCTGATATTTTCACTGACTTGATAGCTGAAATTTTGTTATATGAAAATCAGAAGATGAAATCAGAAAATAGCTTACCGTTCGGTGAAAGTCATGCTCAGGGATAATTCGGATGATTGAATGGCTTCGTTCTGCCTTAGAGATTTATGGTAGAAAAATGCGGTCATTATTTCAAAAATCGTCAAAATACCCTAAATGTCTCTCTAAATTTAGGTAAAGCTGTTAATTCAACCGCTAGAACAGATTGTGCAGGCAGACCTAATACCGAAACCACAGTACAGTGAGCCACTCGGGAAGGATATCCATACATACACGCGTCCATAAATGCTCCTATCATAGTTATCGAGATCTAAAGAATCATTATTATATAATTAGTTTTTCTATGAAATTTACATGAAGAACAATGAATTTCAGGCCGTTCATTCTAGTCGTTGCCTCATACGTAGCTATCTTTTGTGACGCTTCAAACCTCTCGGCGGACATGGCAAGAAGAGAGCTCACTGATCCTAGATTTTAAGCTAATTATGATCAAACCGAGAAAAAATTCCATACCAACGGTCCCGAAAAATTGCGGAGACATTCGGAGAAGGCATTGATCGGAAGTTTGAAGTAATTCAGAAGCCTTTCTTAATCATAGCATGAGACAATATATTTTTAAATAAGTTTACGTCAAAGTGAAATGAGCGTATGTTTGTTGAGCACTTTCTGTGAATGTGGATATACACAATAGAAAAGTCCAGAATCCATGGAAACTCAGCAACATTTTCAGTGATTCGTGAGCGACGAATCTTCTGAACTACTTGTTCTAAATTTTTTGCTGAAGACAAGATCAAACTTTCGATTCATTTCTAGTAGAGCCATGCAAATTATTGCAATGCCTGATGTAACAAGCCGAAAAATCAATACCTGATGGATAATATTAGAAAGAAATAATATGAACATTATTTACCGCTTTCAGATATCTGCTGGATGCAAAAATCTCAGCTACTTCTAGCTCAGACTGCATATCCAGAAGCGTAGTGAAATACAATACTCGTACGTGGATTATTGTTGACTATTACAATGCTTGGGAGAGGTAAGATAATTTCTCATACCCCATGAGATCTTTTCTGACAAACATACGACATATCAGTAGTAAGTATTGGCATACATGACTTAAAGTTTATCTGACCACAGAAACCGGTCGATCACGCATTATGTATAGCGCAACTTGCGTAATAGAACAGGGTTCTATTTTTGATATCATAATAAACGACAATGAATTTCAAAACAACTACGCTTTCGATGTATATCACCATCCTTTCGTGATCACTCCATCGTAAACGGTGATCAATTCAGTACCAGTGGTCGCATTTGTCGTCATCATTTGCACTTCCGTGGTGCGTTTAGATCTAAAGTGAGGAATTGAATTGCCAATAAATACGATTATTTACCTGTGCCGACTGAGAAAAATCAACGGCATCGCGATTCCTTGAAGGTACACAATATTAACCGTTTCCTGTGAAGAAGTCTATGTATTTTTGATAACCTAAATAAAACCTCTAAGAAAGGATATAACTGGTTCCCGAAACCCGCAAGTTCGAAGTAGAAGAAACCAACAGCGGCAAACATTGTGATGCAAAAGTGAGATCTGAAGCATGACTTTAGTGAAAAAAACGGTAAAAAGATCCGATATTTGACATCGAGCCTGTTAAAAAAACATGCAAAGAGATCCGATCTCAAATTTGAAATCCCGCATTTCCTTTTATTCGTTAATAACTCGGCTCCCAATAAAGCTAGAAACTTGAAAATTTTAGGGTATGTTTAAAACGGTAAAATGAAAATATGAGGCCGTTCGCCTAAGAATCGAACAAACGTAGGCACTGACCAAAAACGTCGATTCTCTTAAAATTTGTGTAGGGGCGTTCTCGAGGATGCTGAACACGATAGGCATACTAATTTTTCATATTGAGCCTCCGTTGGCTCCAGACGACGTCACGTCGAAATCGGTTTTTAAACGGTTTCACGACTCTCAAGATCACTAAAATTAGGAGAAAATGTTTCCCGGGCTAGAATTTCATACTGATCACGCCTGTCTTATTCATTTTTCGTGAATTTTGTTAATTAATTAAATAAATGAAACTTTTTGCGTTTTGCAATGCGCAAGTGGAGACTAGTATAGATCGGACCGGAATTTCACAAGGATCTCAAAGATATTTTTTCATCAAAATCTGCTATGCAGCTTTTGAAATATTCAACTTATAGTGAAGCCGTCTTGTAAGTAAATTAGCCCATTTCTCCCCTCATTTCCAGTCCTTTGAACTACGCGAGTCTCTCCGTATTGATTGGATCTCTTCTTCCTGTATTCAGGCTAGAGAGTATGGGAAAAGAAGAGAGCGCAGAAGAGGAGAATCAAATCAATACGGAGAGACTCGCGTAGATCAAAGGACTGGAAATGAGGGGAGAAATGGGCTAATTTACTTACAAGACGGCTTCACTATAAGTTTAATATTTCAAAAGCTGCATAGCAGATTTTGATGAAAAAATATCTTTGAGATCCTTGTGAAATTCCGGTCCGATCTCATACTAGTCTCCACTTGCGCATTGCAAAACGCAAAAAGTTTCATTTATTTAATTAATTAACAAAAATCACGAAAAATGAATAAGACAGGCGTGATCAGTATGAAATTCTAGCCCGGGAAACATTTTCTCCTAATTTTAGTGATCTCGAGAGTCGTGAAATCGCTTAAAACCCGATTTCGACGTGACGTCGTCTGGAGCCAACGGAGGCTCAACATGAAAAATTAGTATGACTATCGTGTTCAGCATCCTCGAGAATGCCCCTACACAATTTTTAAGAGAATCGACATTTTTGGTCAGTGCCAAGCTCCTCCCGATCAGCTCGATTCTTACGCAAACGGCCTCATATATTTCAAATTTCAAGTCTCTATCTGATCTGGGAACCGAGATAATCGGCAAAAACGAAAAAATGCGGGAATTCAAATACAAGATCTTTGCAAGGTCGGATCTTTGCCCAGGAAAAGATCGGATCTTTGCATGATTTTTTAACAGGCTCGATGTCAAAGATCGGATCTTTTTCGGGATTTTTAACGCCACATTAGCAATATCGATAACGAAAATAAGAACAAACATAAGGATGGGCAGCAAAAGTCGAAGCACGCGAATGTTTTCGGCCAATTGATACCTGGATACGTTTAGAAAATCAATATGTCCATTCACGAACTTACTTCTCAGTTAGTGACATGATAAATGATTTTTGGGATGCATGAATTGTCTCGTTCTGTTTCAACGTTTTAGCGAAAATATAGATTGCCGATATCTCCATGACTGTTAAGGCAGCCTAAAGTATTATTTAAATTTTATTTATGATTTATACTCTCCCACCGAATCAAGAGTTTGAATATTTCGGCCGGTAACTGATATCACAGTACAATGAGCTACTTTTGATGGAAAGCCGTACATGATTACAGAAACGAAAACCGTGAATAGAGTTAAGAACATCTGGACAATTAAATAACATTCACTCTCATTGTCAGAATTGACCTGCAAACCGACGAATTTCATACCACATCTACCGTTTGACTTTTCATAAGTGGACAGGTGTCGCGAAGCAACAGATCGTTCGATTGACATGGCGAATAATGAAGAAATCGAGCCTGGTCAAGAACAAGTTCCCAATTCAACGATTGAACCTTACCGCATACGCCGAAAAACTGAGGAATCATTCGAATAAAACATTGATTCGATGTTAGTAGGAGATCCAATGTTTTTCTGAATGAGTTCATGAAACCATACGAAGCTGCAAATCACACACTTTAGGGTATAATGAGCATACGCTTGCTGAGCGCTTTCAATAAATGTCGACAAACAAAGAAGAAATGTCCACAATCCGTGAAAATGTAACAGCAATTGCAGTGATTTGTGAGCAACGAATTTCCTGCACCAATCGTGCATTTTTAAATTAGGAATAATGGCTTACTTCCGATTAAATTCCAATACACTCATGCAAATCAACCCTACTCCGGAAGAGATTAGTCTGAAAAATATGACCTGAAAATGATATCATTTCGAAGTTAGAAAATAGAAAACAATACCGCTTTTAGATACCAGCTTGCTGCGAATACGCGAGCGACTTCCTCCTCCGCATGCATTGCAATACAAATGATACACAATAACTTCCACGTCTCCTATTACCGTTTTTTCTCTCAAATTATGACGCTCAGATATCGTTTAGCTCTTTTCAGACACCGTGTGATAAGATAACGGTCTTTGGCATTCTGCAAAGGCTGATCACCGATATTCGTCCAAATGGACTTACATGACTGAGAACCTAATAAAACTGAACAACAATTGACCTTTCAAGTAATCACAACGGCACTTTCAGATCTTATTATGCAGCGCAAATGCTTTATTCAGTAATAATTCTCTCTTGAAGCTGATGAAAAATATGTTTCTTCCCCTCAGATGAAACAGCGAACCAGGAACACTTTTACGGGTCATTAAAAACCGTTTTTGATGCCGATCTGGGGTGGTCATAGAAAGAACAGGATCGAAACAAGGGGGTATATAAGGAGACGCTGGTTTCATATTCACCATCCTTTCTTCTTCTCTAGATACAATGAAGTTCCTCATTATCTTCTCCGCTCTGCTCCTGGTCGCCCTTGCTGCCGAGGTATGGGTTTCAAATCAAAACCATCCTACTTGTAGAAATCACTCTGATAAAGCTTTTTTCATCTTTATTCGAAATTTGCAGCATACTCGCGGAACTCGCCCTCCTCCCACTGACGAGCAAAAGGCGGAATTCGAGAGGAAGAGACAGGAGCAGCTTGCAAAACTCTCCCCAGGTCAGTTGGGTTTCAAATATACATGACTTTTTCTGGATCTAGCTAAGTCAAAATATTTCCAGAAGCCCAAGCTCTCGATGCGAAGATCCACGAGATTTACAAGACCGAGACGGACAAGAAAGCGGCGAAGAAAGCTGTGAGTTGATCGATTATGAACGTTCTCTCTTTCTGTTTCGACAATTCCAACAGTGAAGTAAACATGTAGAGGTGACCTAGTGCTCTGAGCATTCCCTGGACTTGTCTGACTGATGAGTACTGCTAACTCAACGTGTTGTAGGTCGACGCCCTCCTCGCCACCGCTTCCGAGTCAGTGAAAAAGGAGCTCGAGTCTCTCAGACACCACCACAATCACGGCCACAGTCATGGAGGCAAGAACAAGGGAGACAACAAGAAGGGAGATGATAAGAAGGAGGGAGGAAGCAACGGCAAGCACGGAGGACATGGAAAACACGGCAGAAGAACCACGGTTCAGGCATAAATGAGTATGATGTAATCGATAAATACATTATTCATACATTATTTGGTATCACCACCCCTTTCTGATCACACCGTCATGAACGGTCGCTAGTTGTTCTCCTGTGACATTGTTGGCATCGAATATTCGACTCTCCGTTAATCGCTTGGTTCTGAAGTGTATGTGAAGTTGAATAGCAAAAATGGAAATAAACCTGTATTGATACAAAAATATAAGCAGCATTGCAATTCCCTGTAGATAGACCATGTTTATCGTGTCCTGCAAAAGAAGAGTAATTTAATACTAAACGTTGAAACAACCTCAAGCATAGGATACATTTCAATTCTGAATCTAGACACTAAGAAAAAGAAATATCCCACTCCGCCAAATACTGTGATTGTTGTGTGAGAACTGAAAATATAAGAAAATGAATTAGTTTGGTTGCTTATGAGAAATCACATCACAATAGGAAGCAACACAAGAAGAGTCTGAATATTTTCAGAAAGCTGATACCTGAAATCGTAAGCACGGTACAGTGTTTGAGTTTTACTACTCACTTTTCAGAAAGAGTCATTACCAATGATAATTCAGATTGTTGAATATGTTCATTCTCCTTCAGAGTTTTCTTGTATAAGAAAATAGTGAAGAGTTCCGATGAGCTAAGGATGCCCTGAAACTTGCATGAGTGAACATTTAAAAATAAATTTAGTTCTTATCTGACCACTAGCACAGTTTGGAGGTTCCTGCTCATTACTGATACTAGAGAACAATGTGACACTCGAGTCGGAAAGTCATAAGTATACATGACTGGTAGTGAAGCCATGAGAGTTACGGATAGCTGAAATGAAGTAACATAATTTAGCAAAACATTACCACTCACATGAAAAGCAGCAAACTTTATGCCGCCCATCCTACTTGACTTTTCATAAGTGGAAATCTTGGAAGATGCTTGGTAGCGCTCTACTGCCATGGCAAACAGAGCGGATATCGATCCTGCGCCGCTTTTGATATTTCTAAAATTATTTTAAGGAGTGTTTACCACAACTTCCAAAAAAACTGCGGAATCATCCGGAGAAGGCACTGATTTGGAGCCATGAGAAGGTCTGAAGGGTTTCTGAAGTGCAAATTGTAAATCTGATCATCCATCATGAAACCTACTTCATTGAATAGTGCGCATAGGCGTTTAGTGAACTTTCCAGAAAAGTCGATGAACATAGCACAAATGTCCAGAATCCATGAAGGCTCAACAGTAATTTCAACGAAGGGTGAGCGACTATCTTTCTGAACAATTAATGGACCACCGCATGCGTCTAGAACAAACTTTCTGTTAAATTCCAGCACCGACATAAAAATCAGACCGAGTCCAGAAGTCAATAGTCGAAAAATGATCAACTGAAATAAGGTGAGGTTGAAAGAACAAAGGAAGGATGTACCGATTTCAAGTAACTGCTCCCAGCAAAAACACTGGCCGTCTCGAGCTCACCCAGCATTGCGTTTGATTTGAAACGAGCTGAGAATTCCCAGGAGCGTGTATGGAATAACAAGACAATGCCCATAAACCACGGAATGAATAATACGATTCTGCAAATAATTGTACCATGGCTTGTCTGCCATTGTATCACTACCATGATTTCATGATAATAGTCCGATCACGTCGCAGCAGCATTTACCCAAGATGAAAGTCTGATTCCATGATGATAACCGGATAGGGGTTGGGTAAGACGATTTTCCACCTTTGGTATTCGGATAGAGAGAATTCGAAGCTGGCGCAGGCATGTGCTAATTATCACAACAATTTACGTTCGCAGGTGATTTATACATCCATTATGGCGATTCAGCTGGTTGGGAAATGGCCTGAGTAGAAATGGCCTCAAGAGACTTCTATCTCGAGTTTTTCCGCTCATCGCAATTTTCTCAACTTCTTTGTCGGCTATGCTATCAAATGACGACATCACGGATCTTTACGCTCATAATATCTACTTGAAATGCGTATGCATTAGTTCATTATGTCAATGGATTTGTCGGTGACATGTTAGATCAAAAGGTTTCACTCAACTCTAGGTCATCGTTTTCCGATTTCTCACTTCTGGAGCTGGCATTGCCTTGTTGATTTCGACGGAGTTCTGCAGAAAGTAGACAAATATTTTGTTTACTGTAATTATGTATACACAATTTCAGAAAACTTCTCGCCCACAAATCCCTAGTTGTCCTAATGAATTTTCATGCATTGTGGACACTCGTGTTATGCGTCTCAACATTTGTTGACGGCTCACTGAACATCTACACACATTTAACGATGAGGTTTTCCCTGCGCAATTATTTTCTAATTGTTTATTATAAATAATTGAGGAACTCAACAGAGCTTCTAGTAACTGGCGCTCAGTGCTTACTAAGACGAGTTTTTGCAATGGTAGGAGTTTACGGTAAGAGCCGATATAAAATATCAGAGAAGACGTTATTTTACAGGCTCAGTATTTTCTTTGCTAGCAATGTCAGCGGAGCGTTATCGAGCCTCCGGAAAGATCTCAACATACGAACACTCTGCATGCGGACGGAAATATGTAGTATTTCATGTAGGGAAGAATTTGTTTCCTTAGAAAATATACGATTTTCAGGTTGCTATGGTCTCTATGTTAACAGTGACCCACTGTTTGGTGTATGGCACATCTTGGATCAGTCCCCATTGCGTTTTAGTCAGCAAAGAAGGAGAAAATGTTATTCGAGTCATCGTCGTAACATTAACTGTCTTGCCAGAATTTCGAAAGTTATTTCATTGTCAGGCGTTTCTCACGCTAACTGAAATAGTGACGATAACCTCTTTCGCGAGATTACTATCGAGGAATGAGAAAACTCGAAGAGCGAATTCCCACTCCCTTTCACTAACCGAGAAGTTGTTGCCTCTAGAGTTATGTAAGCCATCGAATAGTTCAGATATCAACTCACCGAGAATATTCGAATGCTGAAGCGCCTGTTGCCTATCGTTGTGTGAGTCCCCAATTTTAATCAAACAGATACCTTTTTTTATTCGATTTAGAGCACACACATCAATTACTATCTTTGGCGGAATATGCTATGGTATTACTGAGCTGGTCAACTTTGGCCCTGAATATTATCCAATGTTTGAGGTATACTGACTTTAGTTTTCGCTTCAACTAAATAGAACCACTGCGCCCAGGATTCATTCAGCCTCGTCTATCTTCAAGGCATTTTCATGCCGGTGATTATGCTCATTCGTAGTCGGTCTGTGGCTTTGACGTATTTGTCATACTATTTTACATACTATTTTGTCAGACGAGAACGTGCTCTAGAGAAGCGAATGCTCACTACTAACACCCCGAATAACGAGTTCTTCTCCCGCTATAATATCCAGATAACGAAAGGATGGTAGCATGGATAATTCGATCGAGACATGGCGATAAAGAGCTTGTTGTGCAAATGTTGTATATTATTTGCGTTACTAAAACGGCTTGCCCAGATCATCGAAAAATAGTTGTCATGAAGAGTGCAACGAGAGCAATGAATTCCTTAGGGAATTGGAAAACAATTGTACGTACCGATTTTTCATTGTTATTATCTCATCTCTATGCTTAGTGAGCTAGAAATTGCTGAATTATTCGCCACGAGCTTGTATTTGAAGGCGGTAACGTACTCCTTTTTTTGAATGCTCTCTTTTGTTTCCAGCTGATCTTGTTTCGACTTATTACCTCAGGAGTCGGGCTTGTTTGTTTGGTTTTGTTAGAAATGAACAGAAAGTTGGTGAATCCAAGACTTTTATTCCATTTCAATTATTTCAGGAAATTTGTTGCCCACAAATCATTACACACACTGCTGAGTTTTCATGGATTCTGGACGTTTGCGCTATGTTTAACAACGTTTGTTGAATCCCTTAGATTGGCTCACACACATTTTACATTGGTGTAAGTCGCTAAAGTCCTCGTAAACGGATCGAAACTAATTCACAATCAGATACCCATCCGAGTTACTGCTGACCACAAAGCAATGCCTTCTACGCTCAGTACCTTCATGGATCGGAATCTGGGGTGTGATATCATTTACAGTGTATAACACTCAAACCTTCATCAGTCCAACATGGCAGATGTTCATGCTTTCACTCTTTGGTCGTGCAAAACACACATTAGTAAAGAAATTTCGAAAGAGTCATTTAGGGTCGCTTTCGTCCCTTCTTGTCATGTCAGCAGAACGGTTTGAGGCCTCTCGCAAACTTTCTACCTATGAATCATCAGCGAAGTCGAGAGGGCTAATCTACGTGTTGCTTCACGTTAATATTATTTATTTAATCAACTGAAATCGTCTTTACAGTTCATTCCAACGTTGAGTGTGATAATTTCGAATGGCTACGTCTATGAATTTCCAACGCGCATCGCACATTGCTCGACCGTCTCAGTTATTGGGAAGCCTGTTCATTCAGTTATCGTTGTAAGGGCACTAAATCGAATGAAACGGGCGATCTTAATACAGGGATTTGCGTGCTTTGCTGAACTACTTACAATTTTCTCCTACACAAAGTTGTTGCGGAGAAACGAGGCTATCCAATCTTCGAGCAAATCATTGGCAGTGTCACTTTCTGAAAGGTCATTTGTCTTCCATTAATATAGCTATTTGTGTATCCCTCAGATATCAACTCTGCGAAAATATCCGAGTTCTTCGATTACTGCTACCCATTGTGATGTTCGTATTTCATTTTAAAAACCTCCTGAAACCATCAATTTGAGCTCTCACACTTCCATCACAATATTTGGCTCGGTAGCCTACTTCTACTTTGAATTGGGTGGTTTTCTACCCGAAACTTACCCCATTTTCGAGGCAATTACTTTCTCATCTCGTTCAGTTAACAAAGCAGCATTACAGGATACAATCAACATGATTTATCTTCAGGGAATAATCATGCCTCTCATATTTTATGTCCGTCACAGGTTGGAATCAGTAATACAACCATGATAGATCAATGTTTTCTAGGTACAAACGCGCGTTAGAGAATCGTGTCTTTGCTACTAATATGTCTACTGGTGAAGAATTAGCTACAGTACACGACGGAGTGATTACGAAGGGGTGGTGAATGAAGAGTGAATTAATAAAGTTATTAACCCAATCCGTTAGATTAATTGTCTCACCCCCACAACTATAGCACCTGTGCGGATAAATATTACTATTATTATTAAAAAAACATAATATTACGACGCCATTGATATTACGCTCTTTATGGATGACTAGATGTCAGCGTGTAATAATGTCATCTTTTTTTCTTGCGTTACGAATACTACTATCGATTCACTGCTGTCTTTGATAATCAGACGTCAATCTTTTGCCGTGAAAAACTTAATTCGACTTAATGCTTACTGAACTCGAGACCGCTCACATATTCGCCGAAACCTGGTATCTCAAAGGGGTATTACCTTTATAATTTTATTTCACCTTTTCGTGTCTTCAGGTCTTGCTATTTCGATTTACCACCTCAGCGATAGCACTAATGTGTCTGGCTGTGCTGGAGCTGAACAGAAAGTTTTTACTGTTTACTACCGAGCTTTAAAACATCAATTCAGAAAGTTCGTTGCTCACAAATCGTTGAAAATGTTGTTGAACTTGCATGGATTCTGGACTTTTCTATTGTGTTTGTCAACCTTCATTGAGAGTTCCCTGCATGGCTACGCACATTGGACAATCAAGTATGCGAATAATAAGAAATACTGTGATCTAAAAATTCATGCTAGGGATCCCTCTGACCTTCTCATACCTCCTCATCAATGTCTGATTCGATTATTTCCTACATTCCTGGGGATTTGCGGTAAGTCCTTTAGAGAGACACTGTCAATTTTTCCAATGTCTAGGATCAGTATTCTCGTTGCTAGTGATGTCCTTTGAAAGATACGAAGCCTCTAAAAAGCTTTCCACCTACGAATCAACAACTTGGAAGGATGGGATGAAATTTCTTGCGCTCCACGTACGGCTAAAACTATTTTGAGGATAACGAAGTATTATTCCAGATAATACTAATCCTTATCGGAATGTACATGGAAATGGGAATGTATGACTTTCCCACTCGAGTTGCTCACTGCACAATAGTTTCGATTACCGGAAGGCCTATTCAATCAGTGCTTACTGTATGAAAATACACCTTATTATCTTATCGTTATTCCAATTTCTAGGTCTTATTTTTCTATTCCGAACTGTTCACAATCTTCTTCTACCGAAAATTGCTGAAGCGAAATGAGTCCTTGCAAACATCAAAGAGATCGCTCGATATGTCACTGTCTGAAAGGTTAGTTATTCTGAAATGTTCATTGATTATCTACAAAAAGGTATCAACTGTACGAGAACATCCGAGTGCTTCGATTGCTGCTGCCTGTTGTTGTGTGCGTTTCAGAACGTCGATAAGGGAACAACATACAACTTTCTAGATCACACACATCGCTAGCCATATTCGCAGCCTGTGGATTCTTCATCTTTGAGGGCGTAGGATTCAGACAGGAGACATATCCCATCTTTGAGGACACAATAAATCTTGTCTATCTCCAAGGCATCGCGATGCCGCTCATTTTTCTAGTGCGATACAGGTTGATGGTGTTTTTCAAATGTTGATATATTGACAAACTTTTAGAAACAAGCGCCAAATTGAGCGACGAATTTTCCACACCAACATGAGCACTGGAGCTGACCTGATATCGGTGTATGACTGCGCAATCACCAAGGGGTGGTGATATCACACATCATGGATGAACGGTCGAACTTCAGCTCTTTATTATCCAATTTATTAAATTGTATTTGTATGTGGTGATAAAAGAAAAAAGGTATGATGGGGCTAATGCCGAGGCGCTCTTTACGGATCATCGAATGTCATCCCTCTGCCTTTCCTTATCACAAGCTCTCACGTTACGAATAGTTTTTGCTTATCATCGATTTCTACGCTACTCCTCTCTCCGTATCAGTAAACAAAGAGTATCATTGTTCATCACTATGCTGACTGAACTCGAAACTGCTCAAATATTCGCTGAAAGCTGGTATCTGAAAGGGGTATCGCACTTGTCCATTAATATCATCTATTTGTACCTTCAGCTCCTGGTCTTTCGTTTTATCACTTCATCGATAGCATTGATCTGTTTGAGTGTGCTTGAGTTGAACAGAAAGTAAATAATATTCCAGTTCTACTGTTTATCCCTTTTTTGAGGAAATTCGTTGCGCATAAATCGCTCAAAATCTTGTTGAACTTTCACGGATTCTGGACCTCTCTGCTGTGTATGTCGACACTCATTGAGAGCATTCTTCATGGATACGCGCATGCGACTATGAAGTAGACGAGGATGTCAAATTTCCAGAATTACTACCTTCCGCTTTTAGCAACCCTGAGGACCTTCTTCTAACCACTCATCAGTGCTTCATTCGGATGATTCCGGCATTCTTTGGAATTTGCGGTGGGCACTATATTTGTTTTGTAACTAAACGCATCTGCAGGATCCGTCTCATCATTGCTTGTGATGTCCTTTGAGAGATTCGAAGCTTCGAAGAAGATTTCCACCTATGAATTGTCTACAAGGATGGACGGAATGAAGTTCCTTGCTATTCATGTATGATCAATATAGGAGCATGAATGGAAAATGAATGATTCAGATGTTGCTCGTCGTTGGCGGAATGATAATGGAAGTGGTAATGTATGGTTATCCCGAGAGAGTCGCTCACTGTACAGTGATATCAGTGACTGGTCGACCGATTCAGACAGTGTTGACGGTAAGGATGGATGGAAAGAGGATTACAAGAGATTTAAGGCCCTGATGTTCTATTCGGAAGTGTTCACTATCTACTTTTACACCAAATTATTACGGAGGAATGAGTCGCTGCAAGCATCGGAGGCATCACTCGAGATGTCATTGTCCGAGAGGTAAATCCAGTCTGGAATAAGAAATTTGAATCTCGCAGGTACCAACTGTGTGAG
>LS573715.1:91956-105834 GCA_900490775.1 Pristionchus maxplancki
CGAATCAGTCTTCTTGAACGGGGCCTTTCTTAACGGTAGATCACTTGAGTCGATGGGAATCCGTCCTGGGTCCTCCTCTTGATGTACCAAGTGGGCGATACTCGTCGGGTTGCCCAAGCTGACGGACGAGGATTCTCCAAACTGGGGATGGAAGAGAGCGGGGTGAGAGTCGACCGACCGTCGCGAGCGCAAGAATGGAAAATGGAGAATGGACATATTCATTTCACTCTCTGTGAAACATATTTCTTATTTCTCATTTCTCGGAATTGTTTTGAAAATTGCACTAACCGTCCATGCGCCCATGGCGATCAGTGAGTAGAAGATGCTCGAGTATCGAGATTGTCGGTTTCTGAAAAGTTATCAGTGTTTAGCCAGTCAATTCCTTATCAAAAATTAGCCGTGGATATGTTATTGCTCACTTTCCGCAAGTGAGCGCGACGAGGAGGAATTTGATGTAGACCATGGAGGGAACGACGTAGAGAAGCTGACCGAAGACGAAGATCATGTGACCTGGAATTGATGTCCTGATCATCGTACTTCAGATGTCTACTTTTCAAAATATCAGGAATCGAGTATTAGTTGTTCCTTTTACTTCATTTCGACTACTAAGCTCATTCCGCTAATAATAATCGCTTTTGCCTTGTGTGTTTTAATTCCAGACAGTTCTCGTTATCCTGTCCATGTTCTGTCATGGGCTCTAAGTTGAAAGACTCAGCCGCTTATCAGTCTTCCGGATCTGATTCACACCTCTGCTGGTAATAAAAATGGATAAAGCCGCTCCCTTTCGCTCACTGGCTGTTTGGTGTGATCTATGGAGGAAAATGCGCCTGTGCAAACGAAAAGCGAACGATGATCAAGATTGAAGCTCAAAGCCTTCCAGATGGCTACTCTAATCGGCAATGTGCGATCACCAGTCCTTACTAATTGCTGATTCACGCAATTTTTCTGCAGTCTTGATTCATTGCTATGCAATGCCAACATTACTACAAATGAATCATATGGCCAGGGTATTTCTGAAAGAAAATAGACTCACCAAAGGTCTTATTCGTGTGCTTGGCCAGTCCGGTACAGTTCTGAGTCGTGTTCAGCAGCGGATCCGACAGCGGAATCGTCTCGAGACTCTCCATGGCTGGAAAACACTGCTTTTTTTAGTTTGAGCCTTTAATGAGCATAAAAACGGTAAATTTCTAAGCCACTCAAGGAAAAGGAAGGAAATTGATAACAGCGACGCAAACAACAAATGCGCGGCGATTGAAAACGGAAAAAAACGAGAATGATCAGTGTAACACATTCGAAACTGATTGATGCGAACCAGATAATAGGACGCGTGAGTGGGAAAATAAGTGAAACAGCTGAGAATGCGAATCGGAAGTAGTCCGAGTACGACAAAGGAGAGGAAATCGGATACTGCAAGGTAAGAGAAAAGCGAGAATGAGTAAATACGAGGAGAGTGAGAGACACGCGAGAGGAAAAACAAGGAAGGGAAAAGAGCGAAGATTAGCTTTTCTTTAACTTATTTGTAGCGCCCGGAATGGTGAGCTCTGAACTGACTAAGGGGTGACCCTTCTCTCACAAGCACTGGGGTTGAATGGGAAAGCCGAGACGGAACCGAATGACTCAGCGTGTAGTTGTGTTGATAAGATTGTGATGTGTCAGAGAGGTTGACCCCTCCTTCCTCCTATTTTTACCTCGAGTGTTCTGCAAAATCACGGACAAGCACAAATGAGGAACAAAATAACGAACGCGCCGATTTTCAGATTAGTAAGAGGCGGAATTCGATCGATCTATCGAGAAGATAGAGAGAAAGAGATTCCGACTGTATCCCTCTCTCTCTCTATAGATCCACGCTTGCACAGCGTTGTTAGTGTCATCTGTGATTGTTTACGGCCTATCGCGCACGTCTATAACGAGCCCCTCCCCTCTCTCAAAATGGAGAGATAGTGGCTGAATTCGATAGTACTCGGCTCGACTCTACGGAGGAGTCTTTCAAGCGAGACGCGCGCTAACAAATACTCACACAAAATCGCTAATACCCTGATAATTCCGTCGCAAGAGGCGGTAAACACGAGTGAAAGAGGGAAGAAGGGAAGAGTTTGGCGCGCTAACTCCCATTTTACGAGAGAAAGAGCAAAACTGAGAGGGCGGCTCCTAGCTATCTCCTCTGCGATCTCTAGTCAGAGCAGTGTGGGATGAATAAAGAGAAGACTCTCTCAATTCCGCCTGCTCTCTCGCTGGTCAGAGAAGCGAGATAGCGCACGGATGTGAGAGACGAGCCAATCAACGAGACAAAAGTAATCAATCCGAATTACCAGTTGATGAGTTCCCACAACGCCCCGTTCAGTGGGAAAGTGGAAGCACAAAAACGCCGAAAGTCAGAATTAGATCACAAAATTCCAGAGAAATTGTGCACTTTTGAAGTGGGATGATGCGAAAAGAACAAGAGTTCACGAACATTTGCCTGAGAGACTGAGCACACAATGTAAGGGACCAAAGAACAATGCTCTGTCTTGGTGTTTGACACGTATTCTAGTGCTTTAACTTGCTCCAACAAAATTTTTGCCCGGTTGACAGAAAAAGTGGGCCAGTTAAGGGCACAGAAGAGAAAATAGAGATCACGTGAAATAGAGAGCGGCGCGAGTCTAGGAATAGCGAGAGATGCGGACTGAATAGCTGACAGCTGCTAGCACTCACTCTGCTGGGCACTCATTAATCAGTCACAGACAATGGGATGGGGCAATGAGAGCGAGTGACGAAGCAACTATTTCGACATCAGATCTCTGTTGCGAGGGTAGATTTCGAAACTGTAGCACTGAATAATGTGTGGAGTGACTGGCTAATGTATGTTTCAGGGTCAATTATTATGAGGCTGATGCGAGTGTGGCTATGCTGCATAGCCTATGCATTTCAGCCAGACGAATATGGCCATTTTCCGGAGAAGAGAGAGAGACGACAAAGGGAGAGATGCAGTTATCGTCTATTTATGGCGCGAGGCTGGAAAGAGCAGCGGGTGGCGCAAAATCGGGAGTTTGGAACTCTCATAACATTGTTGCTCTGTGGGCGTGAAAACATGACGAACGAGCATAGTAGGGTCACAATCCACATGAAAAGAAGCCGCAGTCAAAACACTCAAGAACTGTTGGAGAGCAAAGAAAGTTAGCCCTACGAATTGAGCAACCCTCGTCGAAGATTCAATGCAGTCTGATTTGAAGCTTTGAGTTTTGATGTAGAATCTTTATAAAAAAGCACAAAACCAAAGAAGAACAAAAAACTCGCAATCATTTGCATACACTAGTGTTGTTTTTCTTCTTGTTGATCACCAGAAACCGTATCATTATTTCCTCATTCTTGTCGATTTCGCTCGCAGTGCACGGTCATTTCGCCGTTATCCAGGTATTTTTTTCTGTTCGAAGTTGATATATCTACCCTTCCTGTTAAGTGGCTCTTCTCGAATCAATATTCGTGGCCTCAGCAAACCATTGATATCAAGGGATGCTGCTATTGCTGATCCTTCTGCTCTTCGTGCCAACTGCAGACGCTGGTAACTTTTCGTAGTAATTTCGTATTTACTTAAATTTCCATCTTTCAGAGTGCGGATCTTGCGGAAATACTTGCGAGTCGTGTAGAAATGTCAAATACACGCAGAGAACCGGAAATACGTGCGAAACACTAAGGGTTCGTTCATTGTCACCTAATGATTCGGCGACACTTTTCCGCAACGATTTGTATCGTGAATTCCGTGTATTCAGTGTGCGGATGGATTCTATCCGCGAATCAGCCAATCCCGCACTGAACGGTTCAACCGCCCGTTTTTCTGCATGGCCAGTGGAATTGGCAATTGGCGTGGTTTGAAGGTTTGGACGACAGAAGATGACATCTATCAATTCGGTGGCGACTGGGGAAATACTCCAACCTGCGAGCCTGCTAGTAAGCATTTCTTTCTGAATTTAAAAAAAACCAATTCAAAGAATCCCCGAACTCGGGAGCGATCAAATCTGAATGTGATTCTGCAAATCTTATGTGTGAAAAGGTCTACTTATTAAACAGTTCACCAGTAAATAACTAAATAATATTTTAGATAAACATTGAATATTACAAGATAAATACTTGCGAAGGGCAGATTCAGTATGAGATAGACGGAAAGGTAAGAGTGACGAGGAGGCGTACACCCAATCATTTCCACATTCGGATATCGTTCAGAAACATCAAACTAAAAACATTGAACTAGATAAAGAATGGGGAATATGGAGAGCAACCGGAAATGGTGAAGGAAATTATCCTGAAATTCCCTTCGGAACAAACGCCTACTGTATCTATCGTATGCACCTCATTACTCATTCATGGACCAAATTTTCTAATAGTGAGGGTCTCTATTCCATTAAATATGATTCAGCTTGCGATAAATCTAAACTGTTTCTGTCCACTGACAAATGCAAAGCAAATGAGCATTGTGTTGAGGTGAGGTGGAAATCTATGAATGAAGGAAGGTTATTTTTCAGCCTGTCTCTTCTCAGCCATGGTTGTATGAGTGCCCCGCCGAATATTTATTAGTGTTTGTCTGATTTTGTGTAGCTTCGCATCTCATTTATAAATGTCAGTGTCGGTTTTGGCTCCGAAGGAAGTGAAACCGTGGTTTCGGCAGTAGAGTGCCATCGAGGAAAGTTTAGAGCAGTGAATAAAGAACCAACGTCGGCAAAATGCGCGAGAAAATGTTAGTAGTTAGTTAAAACGTTTTATATTCTCCCAAGAAAGACAAAAGGTTCAAATTAATTTAAGTGTACTGTGAGGATCGAAATCCACTAAAGTCCGAATGTCCGATTAATGAAAGCAAGTGTGCGAATGTATGTTCCTTCCATTGCATTGCGAAACTTGAATAAATATTTAGATAACTTACAATGATGAGAAGATGATCACTTGTCCTGATAATTATCTCATTTTTGAAGAAGGGAGAGAGGTAGGGTTTCAAACACGTATTTCGCTCAAATAAGATTATTTTAAATTGTCGTAGGACGTGACATACGCCTCTCTCAAATGTGATTTGGAATCTGGAAAATGGTTCGGACAAACAGATACGGATGCCAAAAATTATACATTCAACGATACAACGAACGTTTTCTGTTTGAAGACTATAGGTGGACTGGAGTCTTTACTATTTTGAACACGTATTTTCAGACATCTTGAGTAGTACGGAAGCTCCGGTCGAGCAAACGACGATTGCGACTTCGAGTGAACCATTCGAGAAAACTACGCTGAAAATTCAAACTGTATCTTCGAGCACTATTCGTGCTACAAAAACAGCAGGTTATTTTTTTGTAGTCGTAAATATAAAATAGCACCGTGTAGGAAAATTTACAGGAGTCGGTCTTTCAATCATGATAACTATTGCGAGCGTTCTTTCTCTCATTATCCTCATTCTGGTATTCGGCGTCATTGTTCTGGTGAGCGTTGTATTTTTAAAGGAGTATACTAGCATACGTTTCACTATAACGCTATTCATAATCAGCACTGTCCATTATTTGGTAGGGAAGGAAGCTGAGAGGAGTGAATCGTGTCAATTCGCCTTCTTCTATGCCATCCACTCCCATGTCATCCTCGATGATTAGTGAAGGACTGGAGCTGGATCGAAACTCTACAAAGGTAATTGTTTCAAATGGCCGGACAGGCTACATGGGTTTTCTGTATGATATAGGAAAGTGTTTAATTTCAGAAGGAAACTTGGGAAAATCAAAAATCCAAAGAACGTCGTCACAATGCGAAAATTCCATCAGTTCGTGAATCGACGAAAAGAGATCGGGCAAGTTTCAAGAATACTCAAACCACTACTCTCGGCAGTTTTGACTGTTGAATAGTAACAAAGTCGAAAAATAAAATCTATATCAAGTCGATAAATCAATGTTCATCATTCTCGTTCTGATTTCTTGTTTTCCTTATTGATGCAAAAACCGAACTCAATTAAACATTTGACAACAAATGGTGGCATTTGCATGTTGATTAGGTTAGTTGTTTTCTCTTTTCGCTTTATTTACCCTTCTTTCTTCCCTCATTCTCGTCGACTTCGTTCACACCACACGGTCAATTCACCATATCCAGGTACGATTTCTGTTCAGATGTGGAAAAAAGCCTGCCATTATGTATTTCATGCAGCTCTCTTTATTCGACCAGTCTAGCCTCGTCATTGCATTTCAATTTCCAGATATGCTCATTTCGCTACTCCTTCTGCTCTTCACACCCACTGCAAACACTGGTTTCATCAGTATTCCGTATTTATGAAAATTAAAAATTTCAGAATGCGGATATTGCAGAAATCATTGCGAGTCGAATGAGAGAGTCATATATACACACAGGAGCGGAAGGGAATGCGGGACACTGAGGGTGGGTGCTATTCCATGTCAATTAATGATTTCTCATAATTTGACGATCCAAAAATATGATACGGACTTGCAATTATGATGAGCTATAATATTATGATCGTGTTTGCTAATACCATCGTGCTTCCTACAGTATTGTCTTAAATTCATATATGATTCATATACATATATGTTCAGTGCGCTGATGAATTCTATCCAAATGTAGGCATATACATTGAACCGTTCAACCGCCCATTTTATTGTCTGAAAGGGAAAAGTGGCGAAATATGGTCGACGACAGGCGAACGCGTCCATTTCAAAGGAGACTATTGTAATCTCAAATGTGTTGGTGCTAGTGAGCATTTCTTTCTGAATATTTGTATTGGTCAATTTGAGATATCCCAAAGGATGGCGCCATCAAATCTGAGTGCGACCCTGCTAATCTTATATGTGAAAAGGTCGATGAACGGTTAACTTTTTTTCCTTATAAACTGATCCTCCTTCAGATAAATATTGCTCTTTACAATATCAATACTTGCGACGGACATATTGAATATGAGATTAACGGAACGGTGAGCGAATAAGCAATGGAAATACTAGAGAAAGTAGCTAAATTCATTCAGAAACATCGAACTAAAAACATCGAATTGGATAGAAGGAAAGGAAAATGGTGCGAAACCGGAAATGGCCAATATTATTCTCCCGAAATTCCTTTCGGGTCTAACGCCTACTGCATTTACCGTATGTGCATTATTATTAATATTATTATTATTATTTTTATTATTATTATTATTGTGTTATTTGTATTGCCATAGAGTCATAGATAACTAGTGGTGTTATCAATCCGATCTAATGACTGAGGGTTCCAGCTTGCGACAAATCAAAACTGTTTGTGTCCACTGACAAATGCGAAGCAAACGAACATTGCGTTGAGGTGAGCTGGAAACCTACGAATGAAGGGAGCTTTTATTCTGCAGCCCGTCTCTTTTCAACCATGGTTGTATGAGTGCCCGACTGATTACCAATTGCTGTACGTTAAACGGCGTTTCTTTTGAGACTTTAACTTATCAATTTCAGCGTCGGTTTTGGCTCTAAAGGTACTCAACGTGTGGTTCCAGCAGTAGAGTGTCATCGAGGCAAATTTAGAGCAGCTAATAAAGAACCAAAGTCGGCCAAATGCACGAGAAAAGGTTTGTTCTCTTTTTTCACATCCTCAAATGTGAAATAATTTGTCGGAATTCGTTTTTAGTGTATTGTAAACATCGAAATCCACTAAAGTCCGAATGCCCTGTTAATGGAAGCAAGTGCTCAATTGTTCGTTCCTTTCTTTAACACCTCCCATTGGCCAATTAAGATAACTTTCGATGACAACAAAACAATCACTTGTCCCGACAAACAGTTCATTGTTGAAGAAGGAAGAGAGGTTGGTTTCTAAGCACAGAGCAAGAGAAAGCTCATCAGAAATATTCTAGGAGTTGAAATATGCGTCTCTCAAATGCGACTTGAAATCTGGACAATGGTTCGGACTAATGGAATCGGACGCCAAAAATTATACATTCAACGATACAACGAATGTATTCTGTTTGGAAGCTATAGGTTGGCAAACTCTTTACAATTTTGCACACGTATTTAATAAGCTAAAGACTATTTTCAGACATCGTGAGTAGTACAGAAGCATCGATCAAGCAAACGACTGTTGCTACTTCGAGATACCCAATCGAGAAAACTAGAACTTTGGAGGCTATCGGTAGACTGGCGTATTTACGTCTTTACTAAAAATGCCTTACAGTAGCAACCACTGAACAAACAACTGATACGACTTCAACGGAGAAGAGTCCTAATGCGATTCCAATGGAGAAAACTACAACTTCCACAGTGCCTTCGAGTACTATTCGAGGCACAAAAAGAGCAGGTTTTGTGTTTTCCTTCTGTGAGCAGTTGAAAATTAAATCTTTCAGAAAATTCGACAGAGTTTATAATCATGGTAACTATTGCAAGCGTCCTCTCTCTCATTATCTTCATTTTGTGCATTGGAGCCATTGTTCTGGTGAGCGTTGCATTACGAAAAAAAATTATATGCGATTTATCGTCCGGAACGAAAACATCGGGACATGTAACAAATGTTTCAATCTGTGACAAACTTTTGTAACAACAGTCGATTTGATTTTAATAATCATAATTTCGTAACCATTCGATTTGCAATAATCGACTTTCTCGATGAAATAGCATTTAAAAAAATTAAAAATAGCTAATTAATCGATAATTAGCGATTCCGTGTATTTAATTCCCGGTCATGAATACGGTAGCTCTGGGAAAGTCCCATGAAATTCCAAAAAACCTGACGCAATCGTTCGGCCGCTCATAGCTACCGTATACACGACCGGGAAATAAATACACGGAATCGCTAATTATCGATTAAATAGTTTTTTTTAAATTTTTTAAATGCTATTTCATCGAGAAAGTCGATTATTGCGAATCGAATGGTTATCAATTTATGATTATTAAATGCAAATCGACTGTTGTTACGAAAGTTTGTCACAGATTGAAACATTTGTTACATGTCCCGATGTTTTCGTTCCGGACGATAATTATACAAGAAGACATTTATTGTGTTACAACTAAAATATAAAATAACTTTTCCCTTGTAGTGGAGCAAATTGCGAAGAACGAGTCATGTCAATATTCCTTCACCTATGCCTTCCACTCCCATTTCTTCCACTATGATCAGTGAAGGAACCGTACTGGATCGAAACTCTTCGAAGGTATATCTCCAATTATTCAATTCTTTTTATGAACATAGATTTAAATGAATTAAGAAGCTTCCTGTGGGGATTGTGTGTGTTGATTCTTCATAATGAAGGATCCATTTACAGAAGGAGACTTGGGAGAATCAAAAATCGAAGGAACGTCGTAACAAAGCGAAAATTTCGCCAACTCGCGTTGAAGAATCGTCCCAAAAATCCGAAATGGGAAATGATGAATCTTCGATGAAAAGAGATCGGCCTAAATTCAAGAAGAATCAGACCACGACTCTCGGCAGTTTTGATTCGTGATCTGAGTAAATCAAAACTGGCCGATAATATAATAATAACAGCCGATAAATAAAAACTCTATCAAATCGATAAACTAATATTCATCATTTGCACGTCTTTGAAAATACACTTTATGCTAGTGTTCTCACCATTCTCGTTTTCGAATCAAACACGTAATGTAGTATGCTCATTGTCAGACTAAGAATATTGAGGTAGAACCAATCGAATCTTCTGAAGTTGATAAGGATCTCCTTTAGCACTGAAAATGAAGCGTCAAATGAAGTTAAACTCTGTTTATGTTCCACAACTGACTCGAATTCCTTCGATAATTCAAAGGAATATACAACACTGCATTATCAGATTAGATACCCAAATTTTAATATTCAGCAATCTTTAAAAACAAATAATATTTGCATGTTGATATGTTATTTGTCACTTTCACATTTATTTTTCACATTCTTGCCCCATTCTCAGGGAAATCGCTTCTAGCGCACGGTCGCTCTGCTCTATCAGGTACATTTTCTGTTTATGAGTGTCAAATCAAGTGCATTTTTTTAGAAATGTTTGTTTTGCTGATCCTTCTGCTCCTCATGTCGACTACAGATTCGGGTACCATCAATCTATTCATTTCTGCGGCACTTCACTCTGTTTAGCGTGCCCGATCTGCGGAAATCCTTGCGAGTCACAATCGTGTCAGAACGTCACATACACAGAATCCGTTGGAGACAAATGCGAAACACTCAAGGTATTGCTAACTTATTAATCCAACAAGTGAGGCACTTCTAAAACATATGGGCCTTTGAGAAGCCTCGCAATGTTGGGTAAACAGCCCCATGCAATAAATTCAGTGTGAGGATGGATTTTATCCGTTGTTAACCGGTGTGGCATCGGATAGGAGTGCAGTGGAGACATTCAATCACCAGCTCACTTGCGTACAAAGAGAAGGTCATCAGGAACCAGTTTGGATCAATAGGGACGAAACCGTAATCGTTGAAAAGAATAAGATAGCGATGAAATGCATTGCTGCAGGTATAAAGCTGTGATCAGTTGATTATTTATAATTTAATATATTTAGCATTTCCCGAGGATGGAGACATTAAATCTTTCTGCGATCCTATGGAATGATCATGTCAAGAGGTAGGCGAATTCGGGAAATCTTTTTCTTTGTTGCTGATAAGATAGAGATGTTTGAGTTGGCTCTTGATTACTACAAGAGGAATACTTGTGATGGACAGATTCAATTCGAATTCGACGGAAAGGTATGCCCATACGGGTGTAGTCGAGAATTTCCCTCCAACATGATTAACTTAGATTATCAATACTCCTAATTTTGATTTCCTCGAGGATGGTGCCATTAGTAACATTAAATAATTCAGAAATATCCCAATCAGTACATCGAGCTTGACAAACAGCAAGGTAAATGGATCGCAACAAATCACATGGAAATACCATTTGGCGCAAATTCATATTGTATCTACGGTTTGTATGTTTGAACATGTCTGAATAATGAATTTGTTGCCCAGAATACGATCAATCAAAGCTATTTCTGTCTAGTGATGAGTGTGACGAAAGTGAACGTTGTGTTGAGGTGTGTGAGTTTCTGTTGAGTTGAATCTGAGAGCACTACGCATTTATGCAATTAATTAATCCATTGTGGCATAGGGCCTACCTTCTAAAGAGGAATTAAAATGGTCTTCAGCCCGTTTCTTCTCAGCCATGGTTGTTTGCGTGCCCACCCGATTACAATTTGTGGTTTGTTGTACATTTTTCACAAAAAATAATGTCATTTTAGGGTCGTCGATCGATTTGACTCCTCCGGTTTTCGACGTCCGGTCCAACAAGTTGTAGAGTACGACCGCGGAAAATTCAAGCTTGATAATACCGAATCTATTATTGCTAAATTTTCCAACAAAAGTTGGTTTTATTAAAGCACTAACAACACTTTTTGTGCGTGCCATTCGTAGGGCAGGCACAGCTCGCCTAACTACTTTTGCCTTTTATTCCATTTTCTTTGAAGGCTCAGTTGAGAAGAGTACCACTGCGAATTCAATCGAGACTACACAAACTACTCAGTCGACCATCATATCGAGCACTGTCATATCGAATATCATATCGAGCACTTCTCCACAGGTCCGGCCACTGCAAATTCAGGTTTTTTCTTCAGTATTGTTGAGTAGAATTTGAGTGAATGCCATCTACTTACTCAGAGGAAACGATGGTCGCCCTCTCCACAATGCTCGCTACTACAGCCGTCCTTTCTCTCATTATCCTCATTGTGGTGATATTTGCCATTATTCTGGTGAGCTACACTACGCACTTCAGTTGTAAGCTTAAGCATTATATTCTATTATAGCATTATAGCATTATATGTTGGTGAAGCTGAGAAGAGTGAATCGTGTCAATTCCCCTTCATCTATGGCTTCCACTCCCATGTCATCCTCGATGGTCAATAGTGAAGGATTGGTGCTGGATCGAAACTCTACGAAGGTATTTGGGTATTTCTACTTTTCGGAACAAGAGCGACAATCAGCGAGAGGCATGGATATCAGTTAACGAAAACGATAGAACAATAGCTAATATTTTTCCTTGTATCATCAACCCATTGCAAAAGGAGACTTGGGAAAATCGAAAATCGAAGGAACGTCGTCATAAAGCGAAAATTCCGTCTCGTGTTGAGGAATCGTCTCATACATCAGAGAAGAAAGATGATGAAAAACCATCGAAGAAAAGAGATCGGAAGAAATTCAAGAAGACTCAAACGACTACTCTCGGCAGTTTTGACTCTTGAATACTAATCAAAGCCGATAAATCAAAACTCTATCAAATCGATAAATCAATCCTCTATCGCACCAAGACATTTGATTTTGACGTCTGCTAAATTTAGATTTCCATGGTCTCTTCATTATAAAACACGCATAGATTATTTTATTCATCTTGTTTGTTTCTGCATTCACGATATACGGTCAGAATGGCTAAGTCTGCGCCACTTCTTTAGGCGGTTCATTTGACTTCGGTGCCTCAGCTGGATTTGGCTGATTCTCGCCCGATTTCTTACTGAATTTGTCCTTGACCGCTTGTAGTAGACTGAAATGTGCATATTGGTAAAGAAAATGAGAATTCATAAACAGAAATTGCTTAGAATCTGGAAAGAAGGAGTGGACAGCGCACATCTTAGGCAGGTTCTCCTTCCGCTTCACTCGATAGTACACTGAAGCAACGGCGAAGATGATCAACCACCTAGAAGTTTTCCTTTGAAAGGGCTCCCTCCATTCACCGCGCTCTAACTGTCTAGTGGGATAGTGAGAGTAGAAAATAATGATATTGATAAAAAATTACATTAGTAGCCAGACGAGGAAAATGTAGAAAGCGCCGAGTGCGCGTTCGGCGGCAGTGGGAGAGTAGGGAGGAGAGCTGCCCTTTGCTGAAGGAGCATTTGAAAAGTGTCTGATCAGGCGTTCCTATTTCTCAGATAATGCTTGTGTTTGTCAATCATTAGACATTGCGTCAACCACTCGATGGGATTTGCATAGCCAAGTATTTGACAGAAACAACTGAAGGCTGAATCGGGTCTCGAACTCACAGAGTATCAAGCAAAAATCTCCTCTTAAGTCGCCACAACGGCATCCGAAATTGGTGCAGACTCCTGTACATTTTTTCATGATTTTAGCGAACAATTGAAACGAAAAATAATGAAATGCCTCACCACTCTCACACTCATCGCACGCCTCGGTGTCTTTCAGAAGTTCTGATCTGGACACGCACTTGGTCTTCAAACAGTGCTCAAATGTGCTTCGAATTGCTTGTTGACTGATATCCAACAGTTGTTGCGTACCCTTCCCTCTCCACAACTGGTTCCGTCGGGCGTCATTCCCATGTGGTAGTCGGGTGCGTATCCCTCTTGATGGTCGGCGAGAAAGGATTTGCATGGAGGCTGAAAGCAAATATTACGTCATCAAAAATACTTTCATATTTATTCATTGTACTTCCACTTACACCCCACGCGATTCCGTAGACTCCATGCAAAATGTTTTTCGCCGATTGGTTAGAGTGCGAACAATGAAGTCTCCCGCACAGAATGTTTCTGCAGTGTTTCTTTTCCCTTACATTTGTATATTTGCTCAACTCACTCCTTTTCGCATTTCATTTGATCCTTTTCCGTTTTGAACCCGCATCCGTTTGTACCCGTATTGTATTGATAGCATTTCTCATCCGCAGGTTCCGCCTCGTTCCCCCATATTTCCTTGCACTGCAGCTTCCGAGATCCACAACGACCACCGAAACAAATGGCCTGCAATGGAATTAAAGTAAAGGTAAAGGTAAAGGTGACACCGTTATTCTAGGCACTTGCGTCCTGCGGTGCGCCACTGCTAGGCCAGTGAACAATTAAGGCCAATTCAGTCCGGAGGGCCTAATCTCTTCTTCGGACCTACTTTACCGCGTGATCTAGTCACTACCAATTCCCCTTTCGGGCGCCTTGGTGGGGCGGAGGCGGTGTCACGGCC
>LS573740.1:0-21218 GCA_900490775.1 Pristionchus maxplancki
GATGAAAATGAACCGAGTTATGACATTTTGAAGTGGTAGGTCAAAAAAATCGATAATTTCAAAATTTGACCAAATCAAGTGGATAGATCTTCAAGAGTCCCTGTATGTGACCTACTAACCAACTTTCATCGAAATCAGAAGCATAAAATATTTTCTGGCGGCAAGCATCCCTACACTTTTACAGGAGACCCGTGTTATGATTACCACCCATGGGCGAGTTTTATCTCAATATTGTTGAAAATATCAAAAACATTTTTCAGTTGAATATTATCTTAAGTTCACTTGGCTTTCTGCTTTTCGCAACGATTATTCACGCCTGTAACAAAAAAGGAATTCTTCGAGATCGAATCGTGAGCGCCGTATACTCTTGATAATTATAATTTTTGTTACAGGCCGACATTGTTCCCATACTATTGTTCGCACTCGTGTTTGATCTACTTGAAAGGGGTAAAACTCTCTTTTCCTTATTCAATCTCAATGAAGGTGAAGAACTGGAGACCTCTGTGACGGTGAGAACTCGGGTAATTCTATAATCCATCCCTTATTCAGGTTTGCACTCTCGCATTCTGGCTCTGGATATGCCACTTGTTCATCGTCTTTATTGAAGCGGTGATTGCTAGAACTCATCGTCCCTCACACTCTTTCTGTGGCCAGACCACTCAAAATTCATATTTTTTTAAAAATTCTTATATATTCTGGAATCATGCAAGAAGGTGAAAAACATTCCAGGTTGTGTCAATTCGTCGATTCATATTTGCTTTCTGCGGCAAACACATCCCCACTTGCATCGTTAACATCGCGTTTCTACTCATTCTTTCGCTGTCGGTAAGTTGCTCTCAAATGTTTTGATGTTCAAAGATTTGTGCGTGTGTCCCTAAAAGGGATCAATCCCCTCAAACTTTGCCTTTCGCGGTTCTCGACGATCCGTTGACTCCAGATGACGTGAGTACGGTTATAACGGAGAATATCTAGGTATTATTTGCGCTGGCCAATGCGCTGCTGCCCAGTCGCTCGGTTCGCATGCATGTACCTTCGCCCGTCACATGCACTGGCATATACATGAACAGCGAATTATTTTCTGCGGTTGAGTTTTGTTTTTTTATTAAAAATAATAACGATTAATGTTTGCAGTTCTCATTGATTGGTCCAATATTCGCTGGTGCAATCTCAGTTGTTCTCTCCACTATGCAAATCATCAGGGAAATGCTGAAGAAGCAACGGGGTAACGTCAAATCTCTCTGGAATACCGCTTCAGATACTTCCAAAATGCACATTATGAAATTCGGAGTAATGATCTGACTCTCTCGCTTTCCCGTGCTCTCTCGCTTCTCTAACCGACGAGAGAGCATTGCGAAATGAGAGAGTCAGACCTTTCCTCGAAATTCGTAACATTACAGAAGCTGGAGTCTCCGCATTCATTCTCGCATCATCGCTTGTAACGCTCATCTTCACCACCCTTCTGTTAGTCTATTCGAAAGGTGATTATCATAATTCGATGTTGAAAATAGGGCTGGCATATGAAGAAAAAAACTCATTATGCGCTCTCTATCGCCGAATGGACCGGTGAGAGAGAATGCGAAATGAGGAGTCTCTTCATATGCCAGCCCTAGTTGTAAAAGCGATTCAAATGACTCTTCTTTCAGCAAGACCAAGTCCCGTCCTCGACGCGGTGGTAGATGTCACCTACTACATCGAGGACTTCCGCTTCCCGATTCTATGCTTTCTCGCTATTCTCATCGTCAGTGACATCAGAGGTACTATTTCTCATCATTTTCTCATCATTTGATCTGATTCAATTCCTTCAGACGCTGTGATCTCCACTGCCAAAGATATGGTCCAGAATCTGCTCCGTCGCAAGAGAGTCTCGTTCGTGATTGACGAAGTATACCTTCTGGAAAGAGTCGAGAAGACGCTAATTGTTGAAGACGCCCAGTCGAAATCGTGATTTTGTCGTTCACAAATGTATTCATTTGCTTTCATAACTCTCCAACATTAACTCATGTATACCTCCAACATTAAACTTCGATAAAATTCATGTTTGATTGTCCAAAGGCGATGGGAAAGGTCATTCTCGTATCAATGGCACTCTCTTCTCCTCTCTTGGCGTGGAACACTATTGATATGGAGGTGAGTGCGCCTCTAGGAGTAATCACTAGAGACACTCGTCATCTCCCTTCCCATGTACCTGAGATTTGTGTTCTCTTTCATCTTTCCGATGTTCTTGTATGATGTTTATGAAGTATTTCAAGCCAGTCCAGTGGGTAGAATGAGATTTTTGTGATGGGAGAGGAGGCATGACAACAGGGTATTGGCGTGATCAAGAGCGGGCAGGCATGTCATCGGGTATTTCACTGTCTCGCGTTCCTATCAACCACGCATCTAATCAATTCATTCTTTGCGGCAAAGACCGCGTGATATTCTCTTGAAAGATCGAGTCGATATTTTTCACTTTATTGTATTTTTACCTCATTTCATTTTTGATTTTCAGGGCGATGCTCACGTATTGGAATTCGCAACATGATGTGGTGAGATGGCGATTGCGAACCGACCTTATCGGCTATCATCCCTACGTGAGTCAGAAACAGAATCATGGGGTATGGTGGAGGAATGGCTTCGCAAGAAATCGTCTCTTCATTTCGCGTACCCCCTCACCGGTCAGAGAGGCGAGTGAGCATGCAGAATGAAGAGAGTGATTTCTTGACAAGCCATCCATAGTATGGTGTTAGGTTCATGCTGCCTCTTCTGGCTTGAAATGCTCTCGTGAGTAGTAGTAAATATAACTGAAAATGAAAACGGTAGAGTTCTTGCAAAAGATCTAAAGGGAACAATAATGGATCAAATCAGGCAAAATGTGCTGCTCGTTTCAGATGAATGTCGCGTTCAGTTCTCTCGGGTATCTCTTGCTTGCCTTCATAATTTATGCTTGCCAGAAGAAGGGAACGTTCAAGAATTATATGGTTAGCGAACTAAATTGCATTCCGATACAATAATAATAGTGAGTTTATATCTTATTTCAGCACAACGTTTTCCTCCTTCTCGCATACTATTTCTTCGTGGACATTTTCGAAACGGGACAGACTCTTTTCTTCATCTTCCACCTACCCGACCAGAGTATGTTCCTCATAATATTGAATGAGCTTTTCATTAACATTCATCGTTCAGATACTGACTTTTGGCAGGATGGAAGTTATAATGTTTTTCGGACTAGAAATAGTGATGATAACGCACCCACCACAGTTGGGGTAAGTACATGATTGATGAAGGATGATTACCATTAACAGCATCTTGGGATCCTAATAAATACCTAGTTAACGGATAATAATAATGGGGTATCAAAATTCAAATCTAAAAGACGCCAACCTACCTCGTTTCAGGTGTGCACCTTAGCCTTGTGGCTGAACGTCTTCCACTACCTATCAATCATTGTAGAAGCTGTAAGTGTCCATGAATGCCTTTTGAATATGAACTAACGATATATGAGAGATTGATTCTACCAGTCCAATTTCTGCAGGTAATCATCCTTCATCGATTCCTCGTGAGTGTCTGTGGCAAGAACTTTTCCATCTCAACTCAGTACAAGACTCTCGGATTCTTCCTTGGCGTAACGGTAACTACTACTCACACATTTTATTGCTCATGTGGTTTCCTTCTTGGGTCTGCAGAGATTATACTTATATAGCACGCGTCTTCTGAGAGATTGCAGGAAAACGACTCCCCTGAGGAACCAGTGGCAAAAGTTTGTCCGATTTCGATGAAATTTTTATGGATGAGTATGTTGGAGAAGATAAAACTTTTAGCGCTTTCCGTTTGTCCAAAAACCGGCTTTTAGGCATTTCCCGGCTCTAGGTCCGGCTCTACCATATCTCAGCTCCCAGGCTAGCTAGCAGGCTCTACCCGGGCTCAAACGAACCGGAAAAATATTCTAAGAAACTTTCACGTTGATACCTAAGCGATTGGACAACATCTTCATTGCCAAAAAATTGAAAAACTGCTCGCGAAATCAATAAATGATTTTTCCTGAAAAGGGGACCCCCCCCCCCATTTACCACTTTTTCTCTGCAGATTATGAATCGCTAGACTCATATTAATCTTAGAAAAATTGAACTAGGAGCCTAGACCCGTGAAATTCGGACCTTTGAGGCCCGAAAAGGTCGAAAACCCGCGATTTTTCAGAAAAAGTCAAAGTACGAGGCTTGATATCTTTCCAATGGCAGCTTCACTGAGGGTCTAATCAACTAGAAACTGTTCATACACAAGTAAATAACATAAATTTGAAGTTTGAGAGAATTCCGATAAAAATTTTTTCTCGATTTTTTTGGTCCAAAAATCGAAAAAAATGAATTTTCAAAAAATTTCACCAATCCGTCTCCAACTTTCAGGAATTATTTATCTGACTTAGAAACATCATTTTCCGTCGATTAGACCCATGGGAAGGTTGAAATTGGAAATATTTCGAGCTTCAAAAAGTAGAAAAAAAATCAAAATTTTCGTCAAAAATTTTTTCATCAAAATTCTCTCAAACTTTAAATTAATGTTATTTACTTACGTATGAGTAATTCCTAGTTGATTAGACCCACAGTATATCAGACATTGGAAAGATATGGAACCTCGAACTTTGAGTTTTTCTGAAAAATCGCGGGTTTTCGACCTTTTCGGGCCTCTAAGGTCCGAATTTCACGGGTCCAGGCTCCAAGTTCAATTTTTCTAAGACTAATATGAGTCTAGCGATTCATAATCTGCAGAGAAAAAGTGGTAAACGGGGGGTCCCCTTTTCAGGAAAAATCATTTATCGATTTTACGAGCAGTTATTCAATTTTTTGACAATGAAGATGTTGTCCAATCGCTTAGGTGTCAACATGAAAGTTTCTTAGAATATTTTTCCGGTTCTTTTGAGCCCTGGTAGAACCTTCTAGCTAGTCTGGGAGCTGAGATATGGTAGAGCCGGACCTTGAGCCGGGAAATGCCTAAAAGCCGGTTTTTGGACAAACGGAAAGCGCTAAAAGTTTTCTCTTATCCAACATGCTCTACCATAAAAATTTCATCGAAATCGGACAAACTTTTGCCACTGGTTCCTCAGGGTCCTGCAATCTCTCAGAAGACGCGTGATAGGAACTAAAATTTGTACAGATCTCTTACTTCGCGGCCACATTAGTGTTCGGCGCTGCAAAAAGCAACGGCGGTTCGGGCATCGGCCCAGTGGTCTGCCAGGCAGTCTACTCACTGAATAGCGACGTTGGCCTGGTAATTTCCACTCATTCACCGCAATATATCTCTCCTGAGCAATAGGAAATGGTCATTTCTTTCAGACTAATATGCTTCTCTGCATCCTGGTCGCAATGACAATGCCTATCTTCTCGATGATAACTCTCGGCAAAGAAATTGCGGAGAAAAAGAAAGGTATAATTTCCTCACGCTTTTGAAAATCTTTATCTTTGTGTGCTCTCTCATCGGTAAGAGCAGAACATGGAAATGTGAGAGACTCGAGAACTTTATCGAAACAAGATTTACAGGCTCTGGAGCAACTTGTTTCCTTCTGATATGCTCGCTTCCCATTTTCTGTCTGATAACCGCTGGCTGTTTTGAGAGTTTCGGTGAGTAATTAAAACGCAGTCTCCGTAAGAGCGCAGTGCATCAAGGTGAGCCGTGCACAACTCTTCAAAGTGGTCGCCAGGTGTTCAAATTTTGGTTACAAGACCCTTAGGATCAAGGGTGTTAAAACTACAAAGTGCCGATTTAAATACTTTTATGCCGAATATTCGCCTGTTTTCAGTTTTGCATCGCGACGACCCTAAGACAATCACTTCGCTGATCATTCATGGCCTCTTTGCCTTCCAAGACTTCCGCTTTCCGATAATTTGCCTTGTCGCAGCACTAGTCGTCACTGAAATTAGAGGTAAATTTCATTAATTATAATCTTCTTGACAAATTTGAACCCTTTCAGAGGCCGTCTCCTCCACTATTTCGGATACGTATCGCAAGATGTTCATTTCTCGCACAATGGCTGTCAAGATCCATTGCGAAGCAGGATTGGAAGAATGGGGAAAATCGATGAAGATTTACATTCCTTAATTTACTTTTCGCTGATCAAGTCGATTACTATGTATATCCATTGCAAATTTTTAATGCTTTTTTGTTACTTTTTTACGCAGGAACCAAATAAATTGTTGCTGTTCTTCTTTTCAAATAGTCTCTAAGTCGACGATGTAGTTCTTGATATTTGCCGAGTATTTATTCTACACAAAGAGCGTGCCTTTATCCCCCACCTTTTCATTCACAAAGCTAGAGACTGTTTGATACTGATCAGACAAGACCGGTTGTATCACTATGTACAGTATTTAATGGTGTATAGATCCTCTGCCGCTCACGTTAAATTCTCTTTCGCACTACGGGATGCCCGGTGGAATGGCCTGATTGTCCTCGCTCTCCTCTCCTCCCCCTCCAAGTCCAGAGGGAAAGGCCTGGCTTGGTCATAGACGCGTTCTCTCTTCTCGCATAGGGAACATCTGTTTTTATCGGTCTTGGCGCTCTTCTCTTTCGAATTTATTGTATCGATGTTCGTAATGTGATCTCACCTTACAGGTATAAATGTCGTGGGATCCTAAAAGAGATAAAGTGCGATGGAACATCAATAATGCTTCTCTCGGATATTTTCCACTTGTGAGTTGTTTTCACATGAATATTTCTCGGGACATTCATGTTTCAGTCAAACGTGATTCTCAGTTTCTTTGCATATATCTGGTTCGCATTCATGTACAAGAAAGGAGCATTCAAGAATTGCAAGGTTAGCAGTGATTTATTTTGCCTCAATACATGATGATATATCCTTGTGATTTCAGCACACCGTTTTCCTCATTCTCTCATACGCTTGCGTTATTGACCTTTTCGAAACTATTCAAACGGTCTACTTCTTAATTACCCTCCCCGACCAGAGTAAGATCAGACTATACATAACAAATTGTCTTCTTTCAATTAGGTATTTTAGTGTTTTTTTCAGATCCGGTGCTTGTTTACAACGAAAACAATTGGCGATATCGTGAAGAGTTAGAAGAGCTGAAATCGCTGCCCGGAACACTCATGGTTAGATCTTTTTCATGCGATTGTTATTACGGTTCCTTTTAAAAACAATGTCCCCTTTGTTCAGGGATGTTCATTAACGTTTTGGCTCTTCGTCTATCACTACTTATTGGCTGTTGTTGTAGCGGTAAGCAGATTTCACTAAACCTTTTAAAATAATTATTCTCTTTTTAGGTAATCACATTCCACCGTTTCATCGTTCGCTTCTGTGGCAAAAATACATCAATCTCAATTGTTTACAAGGCTCTCGGAATCTTATCCAGCATTATGGTACATTGATTTACTGTCCACACCAAGTCAGATGGGGGAAAAAGGTTCATTTGCGTGGCCTAGACGATTTTCGCCCTCCCCCGTCCCCTCATTCTCACTCTATTCCACCCTTTGTGTTGGTTGGTGGAGAATCTCTCGTTTATTCCCCATTCTCACTCTCGACCTCGCGGTGTCTCTCAAAATTACACACTCTTTTCACTCCCCTTTTGTGAAACATATCTGAATTCTCAAATTACGTTTCTTCTTCGGATCTCCTTCATATTTTGCATTGTGTTTCACCGAAATGTAGTAAGGAAAATGTATAAATCAGTCTAAGGCTATCTCCTCCGCGGAGGATGAAGCTATCGACCTGGTTCTTGTGCAGTGCCCTCCCGAAACCCTTTCCGCACCACGCCAAGGTCGCGGATTGTCAAATTTCGATCTCGTTCGGTAGCAGTATTAACAAACGTGCGCTAAACCTGGTGAAAACAGCGAAAAACGACCATTTTGACCACTCGGAGGCTATCTCCTCCGCGGAGAATGAAGCTATCGACCTGGTTCTTGTGCAGAGCCCTCCCGAAACCCTTTTCGCACCACTCCAAGGTCGCGGATTGTCAAATTTCGATTTCGTTCGGTAGCAGTATTAACAAACGTGCGCCAAACCGTGTGAAAACCCTCATTTTACACCGCTATTCCCTCTCGCTCGGCGGGGAATGACTCGACGCGACTGGGCCACGCAAATGAGGTTTTTTCCCCTCTTTGACTTGGTGTGCTGTCATTCAATTTTTATTTTATTTTAATATTTTAATTTTATCAAAATTAAAAAGATTAAAAAAATCTTTTGTTCAGGCATGCCTTTTCTCAGCATCTCTTCTGTTCGGAAGCGTACATTCCTTGAGGACAGGATTTAATCCCGTGGCCTGCCGCGGCATATATTTGGTCGATATCGGCGT
This sequence comes from Pristionchus maxplancki, assembly GCA_900490775.1. NCBI lineage: Eukaryota > Metazoa > Nematoda > Chromadorea > Rhabditida > Neodiplogasteridae > Pristionchus > Pristionchus maxplancki. Next base: position 8,277 of record LS573740.1, read on the forward strand.
AATCTGCCAAGTACGTTCATTCATATGGATGTACCAAAATCTATGCTGCTCCTGCTTTCAGAGAGCTCTTTCCTGTCTGTTTGTGCTAATCACTGTGCTAATGCCTATCTTATCCATGCTAACCCTCATTAAGGACGCTGTAAAGAGGCGAAACGGTATGAACGAGAAGTTGAAATTGGTTCAAACATATCGTTTACAGGCGCATCAGTGACATTGTTCTTGTTTATTTCTTCGCTCTTCATGCCTCTACTAATTCTCACTCTACTAGTCGATCATTTGGGTTAGTTATGATAACGAAATGGTTGCCAATCGAACAATTTAAGCGTATCCCAGAAGAGGAGACGTACGAGAAGTCACAGCAATAGTGATTCGAGGGCTGCTTACCGTTGAAGACTTTCGCTTCCCGATCATCTGTCTACTCGCAGCTTTGATTGTAACGGAAATCAGAGGTAAATCAGTCGTTCCGTACTTTTTTTGTCAGTTTATAAAAGGTACCAGCCATTTTTCAGGGGCCATTTTTTCCACCATTTCGGATGCGTATCGCAAACTGAGAAGTCGTAATATCGTATCATTCACTATGGAGTACTCAATTGTTATGGAAACAGACGAGAAGAAGCAAATTGATGAAGGAATCTTTACTATCTCGTAATTTCGAACACTCACTCACATTTTTTCTGCATTTTTGTTAATCACATTAATAAAAGTATTCAAAAACGATAGATCATGGTTTTGGTGATTCATGAGTTGCCAATCAACGATAAATATCAGCGCTCTTGTAATAATTTAACCGCACTGTATCTCTCATCACCATTTCTTCTATGCAACGGGAGACTGGAACCCAGAAAGAATATTTGTGTTGGATGACTTGGGATAGTCCCTGCCCTCCGCAAATCGCTCTCCCGCCTCACTACTGGATGCCCAGTGGAATGGACCGCCTGTTAGGTCACTGGGCTCTCTCCTCTCCTCTCACCTTATAGAGGTGAGGAAAAAGAAGAGGGAGAGGGAGAGGGAGAGGGAGAGGACCAGCCAGGTCAACCAGGTAGACGCGTATTAGAATTTTTTTGAATATCGAGAACATTCGTGCTATGAGTACATACTCGCTCTGTTGTCACTGTTGTATTTGATGCATTGATCATATTTCGGATCATCGCGTTATATAGTTAATCGTTACAGGTAGAAATGCCTTGGCATGTCGTACAAGACGAAGTGACATGGAAGGTCTCTACGCAGTCACTCGGGTACTTTCCATGGGTGAGTTTTTTTTGTTTTTTTTTGTTTTTACACACGAATAGTCCATAATAGTCAACATTAATGTTACAGTTACACATCGTTCTAAGCTCCCTTGCGTATCTGCTATTCGCATTCCTGTACAAGAAAGGTGCATTCAAAAATTGCAAGGTTAGTTGTGATTTCTATTTCCGCTAATCACAGCTGATGACTACAGCACACCGTGTTCCTCATTCTCGCATATGCTTGCGTCATTGACATTCTGGAGTTGGGACAAACTATCTATTTCCTCATCCTGGGATTAAAATTGCCGAGTACGTATTATTTTTGATTCCGTGCTTCGAAATAATTTGGCTTATTTGTAGCACCGGGCGACGATCGCTATCTGCGCTTTTCTGTGTCGACCTATCAGAAAACAGTCGAACGCGAAAGGCGCATATCTCTGCCGGGCACATTCTGGGTGAGTTGATTCTTGTTCAGGCAACCAGTAAAAGGCCAAGCATCGTTTCTTAACATTTGCCATCAAATAATACCACCATGACTATGTTCAGGGATGCTCAATGGCGTTTTGGCTCAACACGTTTCACTACCAGTTGCCCATGTTTACAGCGGTAAGTAGGCGTTTCAATTGTTAACGAGCACAAGATACCCACAGATACTTTGATTTTCTTATATTAAATTATATTAAAATTTTAAAAAAAATATCTCCAGACAATCACATTCCATCGATTCATTGTTCGCTTCTGTGCGAAAAATCTTTCTGTAAACGTCGTTTACAAGGGACTCACCATCTTATTTGGATTATTGGTATTCCAATTTTCGATTGCTACATAATCTAAACATTAATCTTCAGGTAACAGTTGCCGCGGCAACATTTTTGTTCGGGACAGCACTAGACTGGAGTTCGACGAGTGGAACGTTCACCTGTCGAGGAATGTACTTCATTGATAATTACTATAGAGTCGAGGTTGTCCAATTTAACTTCATTTACTAATCGAATGCATTTGTCAGCGGATTCCTGTATTTGTCTTCCTTGGAGTCGCCCTGATTACGCCTATTTTCTCAATTCTAACAATAATCAAGGATACCGTGAAGGGGCGAAATGGTGAGACGGGGTTGAAAGTAATGCAAATTATCTATTATTTGCAGATTCAAAAATGACATCATTTTTGCTAATTTCTTCGCTTTTTATTCCAATGGTACTTCTCCTTGAATCCTTCGATGCTTTTGTAGGTACGATATGGTTGTAATAAATTTGTTCACCAATGTAAAACCGATATTCCTACTTGTAATTCGATCAATTTCAGTCAATCGCCTAAGACCAAAAACATATTATATTCTAAAGTTGATGTACGGCGCGATGTCTTCCCTTCAAGAATATCGCTTCCCGATCCTCTGCCTACTATCAATCATTATCATCACTGAAATTAGAGGTAAATCAGTTTTACTTTTTTTTTTGCTAATAAATAGGTACCTGCGATTCTTTATTCAGAAGCCATTCTTTCTTCCATTTCGGATGCTTATCGCAAACTGAGAAGTCGCAATACCGTATCATTCCCGATGGAGTACTCAATTGTAATGGAAACATACGATAAGAAGCAAATTGATGAAGGAATCTTCACTATCTCGTAATTTCGAACACTCACTCATATCTTATTTTATGTATTTTAATTAATCATGATAAAAATGATTCGAATAGAGATCATGGTTCTGGTGATTCAAGAGTTGCCGAGCAACGATAAATATCAGCGCTCTTGTAATAATTTCACCACAGTGTATCTACCATCACCATTTCTACTATGCAACGGGAGACTGGAACCCAGAAAGAATATTTGTGTTGGATGACTTGAAAGGATATTTCCTGCCCTCCGCAAATCGCTCTCCCCACTCTCACTACGGGATACCCTGTGGAATGGACCGGCTGTTAGGTCACCGGCTCCCCCCTCCTCTCTCCCCTCTCCTCCTCCCCATCCATTCCTCCTCCTGCTCTGGTCCAGAAAGGAAGAGGGAGAGGAGGAGGGAGAGCACTGGCCAGGTCAACCAGGTAGACGCGTTCTTTTTCTCTCACACCGAATATCTTTTCGGTTCTTATGATGTTCTCTGTATGATTACAATCTCTTATCTTTTCAATGGCATTAAGGTAGAAATGCCGTGGGATCCCGAAACGGACAAAGTGCGATGGAGGATCTCGAAAGACTCCTTCGGCTATTTTCCATGGGTGAGTCTTTCCGAACTATTCATTAAATTGTATTATTCACTTTTCAGTTGAACATCTTTCTAAGCTCCCTTGCATATCTGTTGTTCGCATTTCTGTGTAAGAAAGGCGCATTCAAGAATTGCATGGTAAGTGGAGATTTCTTTTGAATGCTTGATCGCGGTTCATTATCATTTCAGCCCGATGTATTGCTCATTCTCGCGTATGCATGCGTTACAGACATCTTTGAGACGGGGCAGACGATTTACTTCCTAGTAAACCTTCCAGACCAGAGTATGTACACAGTATGTACAGGCACTTTCCTTGTTCCGTGCCAAGCCCCGCCCCCTTGGCTCCTCCCCTTGACGAAGGGACGGATCCTTGTGATAAGTGGCTTACAACCAGACGGAGCCTTCAGCTAAGATGTTTTCAGATGCTTAGGCTTAGGCTTAGATTTAGCCTCTCAGCTCCTGGGTCCGTCCCTTTGTCTAGAGGGAGGAGCCGAGGGGGCGGGGCTTGGCACGGAACTAGGAAAGTCCCTAACCATCTCCCCTTATTATAATATCACTAAGCGAGATCGAACCCGACAGTGTTTTATCCGTGTTTTATATATTTTTCTCTTTTTACAGACCCGACGATTAAACGATATGTAAAATACTGGGAAATAGAGCGGGAGCTCGAAGTGCTCAAGTCTGTGCCTGGTACAGTGGTGGTGAGATATTAGCATGGTATTACTTTTGGGATCCGGGAACTCTCTATTTCACATCATCATTCAGGCAGGGAAACGGGAAAAGTATTGTCAGCGGTCTTTACGGTTCCTTCAATAACATCTCCATTATTCAGGGATGCTCTCTGGCATTTTGGCTCTTCATTTTCCACTATCTGTTGCCTATTGTTGTTGCGGTAAGCATTAAACCTCCGCATAAAATGAAACTCATAACATATTTTCAGGCGATCACATTTCATCGCTTTATCGTTTGCATATGTGGGAAAAATTTGTCCCTCTCATCCCTTTACAAGGGACTCGGAATCTTCTTCGCTATAATAGTAATTTACTTTGATTAAGAAATATTTGTATTAAAAGTGTTCTGTTCAGGCATGTATTTTCGTGGCATTTTTCCTGCTCGGTAGCGCATATCCCGGGGGGTCAGGATATGGTCCCGTGACCTGTCACGGCATCTACTTTATTGATATCGACCTGTCCTACGGTGTATGTTCATAAATATGTACGCACCGGGCAAACTCGAAGCTGCTCGTACTTTCAGAGAGGTATTTTGCTTTTGTACGTCATCATCACAGCGATAACGCCTCTGTTCTCCATTTCAACAATAATTAAAGATGCCATTAAGAAGCGAAACGGTAAGAACGAGATGAATTTTGATCAAAAATAACATTTACAGGTTCACCAGTGACAATCTTTTTACTAATTGCATCGTTGTTCTGTCCTCTATTTATCCTCAATAGAAGCGGGGGTATGAGATTAAGACACCGATGAGTGGTTGCTAAATGATCAATTTAAGTGTACAGCTGGAGTACGAGCGAAATGGTTGAACATGGACTTCTTACCATTCAAGATTTCCGCTTTCCCATCCTATGTCTTCTCGCAGTTCTGATCGTCACGGAAATCAGAGGTAAATCCGGTCATTGTTTGCATCAATCAATCAATCAATCAATTTTCATATCAGGCAAAACTTGCTCAGTAGTTCTCTATAATAAATAAATAGATTATTTCAGGAACACTTATCTCCTCCATTTCGGAAGCCTATCGCAAACTGCGCGATCGCAACACCGTCTCATTCACTATCGACTACTCCATTGTAACGGAGATAAGCGAGAAGGAGGAAATGAAGGAAATGATTCCAATGCTCCCATGAAGCCTCACTTATCTAATGAATTATACGTTTGGACTTCTAACCATTAACTTATATCGCTAATCCATGTAAAATCTCAGCTTTATATGATAAACAACTATTTCTACAAATACCAACTGACCATCTTCTATTCCACTTTCAATAATCTCCATTTTCAATTCGCTCTCAATCATAGACGATCCTCATCAGCTCATGCTCTGTCATCTCCCCCCACTGTTATTCATGTGATGTGTCTCATCTCTCCTGCTTGGCAAGAAATGACTCTCATCATTTCGCGTACTCTCTCACAGGTCAGAGAGAGGCGAGAGAGCTCGCAGATTGGAGAGAGCCCTTTCTTGATGTGTCTCATATATGAATCAGCCCTCACCGCCCACGGAATCTCCAGAGAGTGTCAGCTCCTGAAAAGACGGAAGCCACATAGATGCGATCAAGCCAGGCGTTAAGGAGCCCCCCAGCACTTTTTTATCAGGGCGATTTCTGCTTCATATCAAGCGATAGTGACACCGAGAGAGGCTGCATCACCAACAACGAGACATTATCTGCAGGGCTGAACAAGGTTGTCATGCAGACCTCGAAATACGCATCACCGTCTCCTCATTTTGCACGCTTTCTCGCCCGGTCTACTGACGAGAGAGCACGGAGATTGAATAGACGGTGACTCGTATCTCGAGCTCTAGATGGACGATCGATTTCGGATCTTCAGCTCATAATCCTTATTCCCAGCCTGGCTACTTCACCTTCGACCGAACTGAGTATTTCGTGTGCAATCAATACCACTGCAATGCTGACATTGCGAGGGCAAAAGATTCCGTGGTACTCATCAAAGGTAAAAAAACAAACAAAAAAAAACAAAAAAACCAATAACAATAACAAACAGAATAATACATTCAGAATCGTCCTCGATGTCCATGTCGGCATTCACGACAACTACGCTATTGACTTCCGTTTTCATCCTGTTGAAGATACTGACTTACGAGATATAATAAAAGTCTTGATTTGATTGTGATTGTACTACTCGTTTCTACACCTACCCTTTTCCTCATTCTGCCTCTTTCCTTATTGTTACTGTCTTGCAACTTGGCAGAGAGAGGGCAAGCTCAACTAATGGGAGATACGATCAGAAAAGGGCTGATTGGGAGGAGGAGGGAAATGCTCTCCTCCTTATCCACTATCTCGCATCTCTCTGACTGTCCAGTGAAGAAATAGAGTGATCACCCTCCTGATCAAGTTCACTCGATCCCTCACAGGGGTGGCAACTATCCTTTAGTATACAGCATGTTTCGTTTGGCGAAATTCTCTTTATCTTTTGCCTATTTTAAATTAGTTGCAGCTAATTTTTTGCAAACATGGACGATGACTGTGCCGTGTGGATCATACCCAAGCATGTCTGCAACGAACGACTCTGGGTCAGTAGGTCCATTTTGATTTTTTTTTCCTTTTTTTCATTATTTTGGCCCAGATTCACATACAAATTCTTCTCAATGTCCTTGCAGAGTTGCACAATCGGCCTGTGGCTGTATCACCTCCACTATCTGATCATTTACGTCGCTGTGGTGCGCGTTGGCCACCTATTTAGATCCAATCAAGCGTGTAGATTGTCTTGATTCATCGATTTGGAAAGTCTGTTCCTTCTCGCTATGAATTCATTGGTCTCGGAATTGTTCTCGGATTACAGGTATGTGTCGTTCTAAAACCTTCAAAAACAGTAACATTCATAATTCGCATCTTGTCGCATCTCTCTTCTACGGATCACCAACAAGTACTAACCCACTCTCTATTCTAATTCACTGCCATCCATCGTACGTTCTAGACACTCCTTGGATGGTTAGTATTTGTATTTTCGAATTTCGCGTCTCCCCATTTTAGCACACTTTAAAATAATTGAGAGAGATATTCAAAATGTAGGTAAACAAGGTGACTAGAGTCGCTGCTGTACTAACTGCTCCTGTACTGTCGACTATTTTGATGGTGAAGAAATCGAAGAAACCACAAAATGGTAAGTAACATTTCAAAAAAATCAAGGAAAATATAGAAAATCCTATCAGAATCGGGCGTCTCCGCTTTCCTGCTCTTTCCTGCTTAGCGTGGTCAATTATATCATTTATCATGATATATTAAGATTTGTAAGATGTAATTCTGTTGTGAGCTCAAAAAACAATAAAATATTCCAGTTGGATTTACTATCTATCAATTCTTGTTCTCGCTGGAGAACCTCTACCAGGATTACCGCTTCCCGTTCATTTGCGAATAATGGGCGTTGCTGTACCTTCCCGGGCAAATAGGTGACAATGAAATGAGGTTCATTGTTTCACTAAATACAATGCATTTTCGTGGGGTTTGTGGTCGGGGATGAAGGAAGGTAAGGGGGCATTAGTTGATGTCCAGGAAAGTGCTTGAGTGCACAATAATGGTGTTTTAAGTCGATATTTATTCGTTTAGATGCCCTCATCTCCACCATCTCTGATGCTGCCCGGAAGCTGTGCTGTCGCCCTTAGGCAACGCTTCCCATTCAGTGTGAGATGGTGCCGGAACCAGGCCTGGATGAGGCTTGGCACTCAGCATGTACTGAATCGCCCATTGCATCTCATATAGTTCCTGTGTTAAGAGGAGTCAGAAATGAACCTGAATATGTTTGAAACTCATAAATTATGAGTTACTTCAGGTGATGATAAACCTTTCATACAGCTTTCTTATTGGCTTCAAAGTTGTTAACAATTTCGAAATTCCTAAGCTTCGATCGGATACGCGTCAATGCAATGAGTGAACATATCAACTGTCGCATCAAACACTCGTAACACCGACGACCGAAACGGCAGGCGTCTGGTAAAAATGGCGAGCTTTCATTCACATTTTCGATTATACATTCATTGGATCCAAAGCGTCATATCCACCCCTTATACAAGCAAAATGCATTCACCTCGCATTACACAGCACTGATAAGAGGAGCTGATAAAGAATGAGGTGCGGAGTAACGTCTTTCCCAGCTTTCACACTCCTTTCCCAGGACGAGTGATGTTGAAGCTGCTCTTCTATTTGTGGGCATTACGTGAGTTCTTTCGCAATCTTTCAAATAAATGTAACATCATATAATTAAATATGACATGATTTCATGTAGAACACACTTCAGAAGTAGTTCATTGTGTGTGCCCTGACGGATTTGATCTCGTTCGTGATGGGGAGTGCAGAGGACTATACACCAAACTTGACTCCACCGATTCCGGTGCTTGGAAAATTGCAGAGATGTAAGAATAGTTTTTCTGACAAGAAACGAGCAAGTGAAACTTAGACGATCTGTATTTTTTTTGTAATTTTTTTTCTGTATTCAGACTGTAAGGAAGATTCGAGAACAATGCAGTTCTACTGTAACAAGCAACTAAAGCAAATCGCGCCAATCGATGACAGTTGCGAGCATTTCGAAACCGATAATGACGATGGCGTTTGCTATCAGGTACCAAATTATTAAAATCTCACTTTTTTGTAATTTACGCCGCTTTAATCGAATTCTGTACAAGCAGAAAAGATAGGAATATTATCTTATTTCAGCAAATAATTTTTTTATAGATCGGAGATTCTGCCGAAACGTGGCAAGACGCTCAGATGAATTGTAAGAAGTTTGGAGCCAACCTCGCTTCTATTCATAATTCGCAGGTTTGTATTCACAACACACATTTTCCTCACGAAATTCAGGAAAACTCATTCGTTCGTCGACTGGCAGTTTCGAATGGTGCCGTTAACGGAGTTTTTCTGGGTGCAACAACATCGGGAAAAGGGGATAATTGGGGATGGATTGACGGAACAGCATGGGACTACGAGAACTTTACTCCTGGTATTGCTTCTTGATACATACTTATTCCAATTTATAATACTTAAAGAGGGAGAGGCACGAAGCGAGAGAGAGTCATCTTAGCCAGAGGGTATATTGAGCGCGCTCTCTCCATTTCGCACGCTCTCTCGCTCGTTGCCTGCACCGCAGGGTCAGTTGGCACACAGCCAATTGATCATATCTCGATTTGAACTCTAAGTGATAGTTTGGGAGTTTCGAAAGTGTAATCGGGAAACGACGACTCATCATCTCACGTCGAGATCTCAGTTAGCCAAATATTCGTGCCTATACCCCTTTAAGGATTTCCTAAGCCTGGATTTGGAGATTGTATCGCTATGGACACCTTTTCAACTGCTGGACAGTGGATGAACATTGACTGCTCGGCTAAGCTTCCAGTCGCATGTATTCGAGATAGTGAGTAGTTCTAAAAAAATCTAAAATTAAAAACAAAAGAAAACACTTTTTTATTTCAGAAATAACCATCACCGCCCCGAATTCTACGTGCAGTCTGGATACCTGGAAAGAAGGCCAGATTGTAACACCTTCTCTAGGTTAATGGGTGACATAATGCTCTTTGTAGATCACTTCGCCCGGTTTCCCGTTCAGTGCTTCAATGCCATGTGATTTTTACCTAACGGCTGATGCTGGAAAGAAAGTTGCTGCTGAGGTTAACATTCTTCTCTATTTTTTCCGAGCCAATGGAATACAATTGAGTTGAGTCGCTAATATTGATTCAAAATCATTGTAGATAATTCTTCTCGAGGCAAACTCTTGCTGTGACAATCTGCTGATATTCGATGGATATCTGGGAGGGAGCTTGTTGGCAAAGTATCTTTTTTCTCCAATCTCACAATAAGAGGGTATTTCACGTGCTTTTTAAACCGCGGATGTGTGAGAGAATGCGCGGAATGAAGAAGCGGATTCCTAATATTGACAACAAATGTTCAGCATCACCGGGCAAGTCAGCAATGTCACTTACACCACTTCTTCATCCAACATCATGAGAGTCGTTTGGGAGCCGAACGGGGGAGTGAATGTGCTGGGATTGGCTGTAAGATCGAGTGTGATGGATAACAACGACGTAGTCTATTTCAGATGACGTTCCGCGGCGTGTGAGTGTTGTACCCAATCAAAATCGCCGAATAAAGCAATTGTAATGTCTTGATGAGAAAACAAAGTTGCTCAATATTCTTTATTGATAGAATGTGATTGGTTGCATCGTACTCTCCGTATCCACTACATATGATTAGCCTTTCAAGTTTCCACACTAGCATTATACTGTCTATTTTATGCCATGATCACACGAAGCAAATCTATAGAGCATTATGTATCTGCAAAAAGACACGGCGCTCCACATAATTAGCGGGATGCAATAGCTATGAGGGTTACTCCACATCCCGGAAGGTCACCATCACTCCCTGCACATTAACCCCTCCCTGGGGTCTCCACTCCACCTTCATCTACTTGATTACTTCATTGTCTCAATCAATTCTCGCATTGTGGAAACAAAGCAAAGATGCTGATCATGCTTTATTTGTGATCAAGTCACTTCGAAAGAATCATTGTTTCAAATGATGGAACATTTACTCCACATCCCGGACGGTCACCATCACTCCCTGCACATTGACCCCTCTCCACTCCACTTTCATCTGATTCGTCTCCCATGTCTGCACTGTCTTCTACTTCCTAATGTTGTTTCATGCCACACGAAACGAAGATACTGAGCATGCTTTATTTACGACAGATAATGATTGTATTCATGTGGAATACGCAGTGACGTGAAGAGTATAATTCAATCCACACTGCGGAAGGTCATCTATAATATTATATTGTTATTAAGTCAGTGAAGAATTGAATATTACCATCACTCCCTGCACATTCACCCCTCCCTGCGGTCTCCACTCCACCTTCATCTGATTAGTCTTCCACGTCTGCACCGCTGCGTTCTGCACGCGACCGGTGATACTGAAAGGACGAATATTTATTACCAAGCCCGGCTGCGCAGAAGGATAGTCTACCACCCAAATAGTACATTCTTCGGCTGCCACGAGACCCAAATCCCATTCATTGCAGTTTATAAATTGGTGAGGTTAACTCAAAGTGTTCTATGACAGACGTGGCGTAAAAGTCTCACGTCGCCACGACTTCAGCATCGGGACCACTGCCGTCGATGAGAACCAGCTTGTCACAGCACGCATTCGCATCCAGCCAGTTGGTCTGAATTTAACGTGATTAATTAATAATAATTAAATATAGATATAAATAAAAGAAACTTTAAACCGACATACCGTGACTTCCACTCTCTGCCCGGGGTAAGCGGAGAAGAGGAAGTCGCAAGGGATGTGGGCACGGAATGGATATCCGGGAGAGATGATCTGAAATTATTGATTGTTAATTATAAAATATTAATTAACACTACATATTTAATTACCATTCTGCCGCCCGAGAGAGGCACAACCTCGCAGGTTGCAGGGTTGTTGGAATGTCCTTCGTTGGACTGCGTCGATATGATCTGAACAAGTTTATCATCTAACAACGAATTAATTAGAAATGAATGTAATTTCAATTACCACAGGGCCCGCCGTCACTGCAACATCGACATTGCCGTTCTTGTTGGCTCCTCCTCTGCCGGATAGAGTTGACATCATCTAAACGAGTTGAATTTGAACTCCAAGTATCACATGAAACAAATTACCACCGGTCCGACTGTCGCAGGGGCACCTTCTCCAGTTCTAATGGCGAAGAGAGCGAGAACAATGAGGAGAAGCTTCACCATCGCTAGAAGACTGTCTGACGGTGATTTGGAAAGAGGCAGTAGAATGTTTAAATACTAACTGTCATATTTCTCAACACATGGTGTTATCAGATTGGTGGTTGATAATTCCGAATGTATGCCTCTTTTTTGCCTAACCATGATTTCGCAAGATGAATCAACCATCCCATCACGGTTACAGTCTCACCTTCGACCCTATAATCCGTCCCGATTACATCAGATGTTGATACGAAGGCTGACTAATAGCCTGACTCAACGACTAAACCGTAGTTTACGACGCAATACACAACATTTTAGATCCGTAGCAGACCCCGTCTCAACCCTTTTCGGGATTATTGAGGATCATTATGTATTGTTTCCCCGCTTATCACTGTTGAATAAACATCACGTCTCTCCTATTCGCATGGTTTATCACTTTTCCTTGCGGTGAAACATCACTGACCCCTGATGCACGTGGGGTTCAACCACTTCCTTTTTAAGGACCTTACAACTTCGCTGGTATCGACGCATCTAGCAATGCTGCACCTGCTTCTTCTCTTCACTACCATCAGTAAGTGTTCATTATCTGACCGCCAGAAAATGTTTCATTCAGCTGTCGCCCTCGCCTCCTGTCCTGACCACTTCGACCTGGTGCGGGATGGACAGTGTCGAGGCGAGTTTCTCAATCTTTTTCACTTCTCGACTCTACATTGTTGTCAAATACGGGCCAACCAACTACGACGACTATTAGCATGCAGAACACATTCTCATCATTATGATCTGGTACACCTCCTATTATAATAATTCCAGGTCAGTACGGCACCCTCGAATCCTATTGGGACGAGCAAGAGATGGTTGCTATGACTAAGTGTATGGCACAGCCTGTCAGAATGGACGAATTCCTTTGTTCTCCGCGGCGTACGTATTCTAATGCGCCGGGTCATTCTGCGCCTCTCCATTGCGAATGGAGCGGCGAGAAATGAGTGAAAATAGCGAGAGTTTCGCGCGCAATTAGTACAATATCATGAAGATAAAATTATTTTAAAATTATCTGAGATCTCGAATCACTCCAGCT
>LS573740.1:31465-118494 GCA_900490775.1 Pristionchus maxplancki
TTTCGCTACGAACACGTCGTCAAAATTTGAAATATGCTTCACTGGGCATACATCATTTGACGTCATTTCACACCATAACCCTCTCATTTCTTGTCACCGACCCATCGATGAGTCGATGAGCGAGCAAAATAAGAGGGCATAAATAGGATTAGAAAGAGAATCGTGGTCCGCCGTCTCTCATCCACTCTGACAGGCTGTGCATGTATCGACATCTGTCAATATCTTGTGACAGAACGACAGCATCCAAAACAACGGCTTACTGAAACATGCGCGCCCCTCGCTCTATACGCTCACCACACTCTTTCCGCTGCTCTAGCTCATTTCGTAGGCATTTTTTTCCCATGGCACCAGGCTTATGCTAATATTTTGGCCATGTTTTGTCACTATAAAATTGGCTGCGGTCAGGTGCCAGTCAGTTCCTGCCTTTCCTACTTGCGTTGTCACTAGGGGTGGCTTCGCAAGAAATTGTCTCTTCATTTCGCGTACTCTCTCCACAGTCAGAGAGGCGAGAGAGCGTGCAGAATGAAGAGACGGTGGCTCGTATTTCGAGGTCTGTCTAGTTCTCACGTCGCCGCTTCAGGCGCATGGCTGCCTCGTCGCTCGTTCTGCTGCTGTTCCTAACCGCCGTGTCGGCATCGGATGGACTATCATCCAAGGTATGCGCCCCGGCACCTCGATGCCGTCCTCAACGATGACGTCATTAATCCGTCTCAGCACAATGACGACTTTAATCCGTCTCCGCCGGACGGCTACGACCCCTGCGCCAGCGCTAGGTGCGCTACCGGTGAGCGCTGCGCGCCGGTGAAGTGGGTACGTTTATTTTTGAGAGAGTCAGATCATTGCTCGCCACTAGAGCTCGAAATACGAGTCACTATCTCTGTATTTCGCTCACTCTCTCGCCCGGTCGATTGATGAGAGAGCGTGGGGAATGAAGAGACGGTGGCTCGTATTTCGAGCTCTACTCGCCACTTCGATCCTTAGGTGAGAGGCCAGCCGTCGTGCGTGATGCAGGGGTGCCTACTTTACGACTGCGTCCCGCTCAAACCCGCTCCGGCCAAGGTGAGCAATGCATCCTTGTTCCTTGTTCCTTGTTCCTTGTTCCTGGTTCCTGGTTCCTTGTTTCTGGTTCCTTGTTCCTTGTTCCTTGTTCCTTGTTCCTTGTTCCTGGTTCCTGGTTCCTTGTTCCTGGTTCCTGGTTCCTGGTTCCTGGTTCCTGGTTCCTGGTTCCTGGTTCCTTGTTCCTGGTTTGTATTGCAGCCGATCGACGACCCGTGCGCCCACGCGCCGTGCGGCCCGAGAAAGCACTGCGTCGTCGTCAAGGTAATACTCGAACCACGAGTCGCCGTTTCTTCGATTCGTACGCTCGCTCGCCGGTCATGGAGGCGAAAGAGTGTGGAGTATGAAGAGACTCGTATTTCGCACTCGAGTATTGCGTGTCACTTGCAGAAGCCCTGCGCCTGGAATGCGCTCGCTAAGTGCGAGTCATACGAGTGCCACTGATGAGTGGCTGGTCTTGAGCAAGCATAAACACGTTTCATATTCTGACAATGTCCATCAACAGCGCAATTATGTTAGCACGACTTGGATAAAAATGCAAATTGCACGCTGATTGTCCACTGACAAAATGCCCACCGCCCTTACGCTAGCCTAGCTACGCTACGCAGGACGGTGGGTGCTAGTGATGACAAATCGGCACACGTCTCTCCTCATTTTGCGTACTCTCTCGTATCTCTGACCGGTGAGAGATCATTCGAAACGAGAGAGGCGCGTGCCGAGTTGTCATCACTAGTGGGTGCGCAACACCTAGCGTAGTCGCTTTCGACTGTAAAATCACTTGATTTGGCCTTACGCTGAGATGGCCTTCCGCTAAGATGTTCCATAGAAAAGCAAAGATGTTCAGTGAAAATACATCACCACCGGGCCGACTGTCGCGGGGGCAGCTTCTCCAGTTGGAATAACGAAAAGAGCGAGAACAATGAGAAGAAGCTTCACCATCATATAGGATCGATTGAGGGCGATATTAAAGAAGGGAGTAGGCCGTTTAAATACCAACTGTCATATTTTTCAACACACTGCGTTATCATTTTGCGCGGTTGATGGAGATGGATAATTCCCGCAAACCGATGTATGCCTCATCCTTTGCTTAACCATGATTTCGCAAGATGAAAGAACCATCACGTTTACAGTCTCACCTTCGACCCTATAATCCTTGTTACATCATGTGTTGATACGAAGTCTGACTAATAACCTGACTCATCGACTAAATCGTAGTTTGCGACGCATAATACAACATTTTAGAACCGTAGCAGACCCCGTCTCCACCCATTTCGGGATTATTGTGGATTATCGTGTGTTGTTTCGTCTTATCACTGATGAATAAAGATCACGTCTCTCTTTTTCGCATGCTTTATCACTTAGTCTTGCGGTGAAACATCACTGACCCCTGATGCACGTGGGGTTCAACCACTACCTTTTTAAGGAGCCTCACAACTTTGCTGGCATCGATGCTTCTCGCAATGATGCACCTGCTTCTTCTCTTCGCTACCCTCAGTAAGCGTTCATTCTCTGACAGTCAAATAATGATCCATTCAGATCTCGCCCTCGCATCCTGTCCTGACCATTTCGATCTCGTGCGGGAGGGACAATGCAGAGGTCTCTATCTTTATCACTTTTCGACTCTACATTGCTGTCAATTACGGACCAACCAACTATTACGACTATTAGCAGAAACAGTCTCGTCATTATGAGCTGGTACACCACCCATAATGACGGTAAATTGGTAGTAACTTCGGTTGCAAAAGTTAACGTGCCCTAGAAGCATTGGGATAGCAAGGGTATCGTACTAACAGCGAGCAAATCGGCCACCGACGAGCACCTAGCGTAGTCGCTCTCGACTGTGAAATCTGTGGCCGAACCTTTACATCACCCATTTTGATAATTCCAGGCCAGTACGGCACTCTGGAGTCCTACTGGGACGAGCAAGAAATGGTTGCTATGGCTAAGTGTATGGAGATAGGAGCCCTGCCGGTTATTATCCACAATGATGAGGTGGGTTATTCTTGCCTACAAAATCAAGAATCCGTTTCATTATTGCAGAAAGAATAAAGAGAAAGAATTTCAATTGTTCTTAGGGATATGATCGAAAATATATTTCACTAGTTCCATTTCAGCAACAAAAGTACTGGCAACTGCACGTGGATCGAAAAGGAGACCAATTCGTGCTTGGTGAGTTTATCAAGAAATTTCCCTGAGACGAAGATTCACTGTCAGGTCTCGTGTGCAACACCGCAACAATGCGCTGGGAGTGGGCGGACGGATCAGCCGTCGACTACAGACCGCCCCAGCATGATCCCAGTACGATTGTTATTTGATTTTCCTTTTCTTCATGTACGGAAGTTGTCCTTTCAGACCTAGAACGCAGCTGCAGCACTGGCGGAAGTTGGCGACAACAGCTCAATGGGTATTGGATACTCAGTGAGCTTAATTCATTCGAATCATGCGATGAGATTCTTCAGAATCCGGCCACATCGAGGACGGCTACACCGACGTCTTCTGCATCAAGCAGCTGACGCAGCCGATTCCCTCTGCAGAAGGCTGCGACAGCTTCGCTGACGATAGTACCGATGGAGTGTGCTATCAAGTAAGTAAATCTAAGAGTTTTCAAGTTACCTGGCTGAACCTGCCAGCGGTGATATGCTCAGATGAAAGATTGAGCCATGTCTAAGAACATCGATTTTTACTTGTTTTTCACTAGTTTTTAATCGACTTGAAGGGTATTAATAGATTATTGGTTGTATAGGTCGGCGGCAAGGCAATGAGCTAGCCCGATGCTCAGAAGATCTGCAAAGGAGTGGGAGCAAATGTCGCTTCGATTCACACTCCGACGGTAAAATTCCCGTTTTTTCTCGAATAATTGTCATTTTTTTCAGGAAAACTCATTCGTCCGACGTCTCGCTGTCTCTAGAGGAGCAGTCAGTGGAGTGTTCCTTGGCGCTACCACTGTTGGAAAGGGAAATGACTTCGGATGGATTGATGGAACCGATTGGGACTATCAGAACTTCTATCCCGGTAATATTTTAAGTTTTCGTAAACTAATAAATAATTCGTATCTCAGGATTCCCAGTCCCCGGCGCTGGCGACTGCATTGCAATGGACACTTCAAATACTGTTGGGCAGTGGCAGAACTTCGATTGCTCTTCGATCACTCTGCCTGTTGCTTGCATCAGAGATCGTTCGATACCCAGTCCCCGTTTTCTCAAGAATCTCAAAGTCCATTTTAGAGAAACCAGTCGTCGAACCAATGTGCTCGGGTCCTTGGAATGAGGGCGATATCGTAAGAACGTTGTTCCCAACTATGATTTTCTAATAAATCTACTTTCAGATCACCTCTCCCGGCTTTCCCTTCACTGCCACTACACCTTGCGATTTCTTCCTCATAGTGAAGGCCGGGATGAGCGTCGAGTTAGAGGTTCCGCAAATGATTTTCGAAAATAAAATATCAAAATTTCAGATAATTCTTCTCGAGGCCAACTCCTGCTGTGATTCTCTAACTATTTACGACAGCAACCTGGGCGGGAATGTGATTGCGACGTGAGTTTTACACGCTTTCTTTTGCAGACTTGAAGCAAAAAAGTACTTCAGTCTCACCGGAGAGAAAATGAACGTTACCTACACTACTTCCTATACGAATAGCATGAAAGTGAGCTGGCAACCGATGGGAGGAGTGAATGTGAGAGGAGTTATGGTGAGAAAATATTTTTGATCGACGACAATCGAATTTTTCAGATGACATTCCGAGGCGTATGAAATATCAGATAAATTCGAAATTCACATTATGCTTTGAACTCAACATGTATGTATCTCATGATAAAATGTGAAAGATATTAAGAGATCATCGCATTCTTTTGTAAATTTCGCAACAACAACAACAACAACAACATTACTTTCGAATTATTCGGTAAATGAGAGAATAATGATGTTCTATTTCATTAGCATTTCATGATTCCTTTTTATATGTCAAGTGAGCGTCTTCGGTCTCACCGCGATTTCACACGTATTACGCGTCCTTTTTTATTGCTTGGCTTGTTCAGAAATGTCATACGTATAGCTTGCTTTCAAAACTTTTCAGCAAAAATTAATATGTTAAAATTAATGGTTTTAAAATCCATTTCAGAATGCGCATTCCTCTTAACCCAGTGCTCATTACGGCCATCCTAACGAATAAGTTCCCTCGCGCTGGATTCTCAACGGATTACCATTTGAGTGAGTGTTACTTTTTAGAAATCCTGTTTGAGCTAGCATCGCCACGTTTTTTCCAAGCAATTTCGAAACTTTGTTGCAGCTGGTACCGCCGATTGCCTAGCTCAACACGCGACGAAAGTAGTCATCTCAGCCCCGAGAGAGTTCAAGGGACTCAATAAGGTTGATTATTATTATCTTTTCAAAAAATAATTATCACACATTATATTTGAGAATTACTGGATCTGAAGAAGCGAAAAGATTAAAAATGAACAATTAATTGCAGGAACAGCAGCACAAAGCTGTCGCCGATGCTTTGCACGAACACATTCATCATATCGACGGGTTGATTATCGAGACGGTGGATCAGGCGGATATCAACGCAATGCGAAAAGCGTGGCGAAAGAATCGTAATCAGAAGGAAAACATAGAAAAATGAAGAATCGTGCTTGGCTTTGTAAATTTTTCGGGATTCGCTCTGGAATAAATATTCGGTACAATGCAAAAAAAAAGATTATGTTATGTGCAGTATGTGCGGAATTCTGAATACAGACAATAGGAAAAGCAAGAAGAAAGGGGGAATAAGGAAAAATCGAATGGAACGATAGATGCTACAGAAGTGAGAGAACAATCAGAGCAGTGATTAATCGGAGTGAGTCAGAACAGATGGGGAATGATTTGAGAGAAGCAATTGATTGCTGCGGATGTATTCGAATATATTCCAAGTGCTTTTTCTAGGAAACATCTCCTTTGTTTCACCTTTATGTATCTCTTCCACTTCAATAGTAGAACTCGAAATATGAGTCGTTGTCTCTTCATTCCTCACGCTCTCTCGTCTGTCGACTGGGCGAGAGACTATGGGAAATGAAGAGACGGCGACTCGTATTTCGAGCTCTATTCACTAGTTTTTCGTCCTTTAATTTTAATAGATATCGCAAATTCTACGTGTTCATTCTTCCATCCAAGTTTCGATCAGCGGCATGTTGTTTGCATTTGTTACTTATTGCCGCACCCTACCCTTTTTGCGCAAACTGATAAGAAGTCGTTGCGTTGCTTGTCCATATGCTGGCATGTACAGATCATGCTGCAAGAAGTGCTCAATTTCTCAATTTTCTGATTGCTTCGATACTGCTTCGATTGAATTCCTCTCGTAAATGATTCACAAAATGTGACTACTTCGACAATTCTATTTCGAAATTGTTTTAGTTCCCTAGTAGTGGCTACTAAAACATAATTAGCACCGCTATAGCGACACGGGAGAACCCTTTGCTCGATTTTCACATTTTTCTCTCGTGAGTCACAAATGCTTTGACTCAACGAGCTTCTGCCATTCAACCGCGCCCTTTTATGAAACTTGCTGATGATTCTCCTCTTCCTTCTTGTTGCAAGTAACTTGCTTCTTTCTGATTGAGATGAAGTTGATTTTATTTTAGTTCCCCTCATCTCAGCTTCATCGAGTGTATGTCCACCCAAATACACGATTGTAGCTGACAGGTATCTTGTGTTTTCTCGTTTAATTTTTTAAAAATATCGTGACAAATATAACCAAATGAAGCTATCAGATGCGTCCGCCTATTGACAATATCTGACTCCGATCCCTTGGATGTTCTGCTGCATCGAACAAGGAAGCAATGCATGAAAGATGGATCTTATCTACCGATAATCAGAAGTGGCGAGGTGAGTTGAGTTTCAAAACGTATTTTGACTATTAACTATTTTTTTTGACTATTTTTGACTATTAACTATTGACTATTTTTGACTATTAACTAATTCAGGATAATGTCGTAATAAACCTAATCGCAAGTTCAATGGAGGAACTGAAAGATCGAGACATTTTGCTTGTTTTGGGTAATCTTTATTTTGTACCACTGATTATTCTGACGTCCAGACCTCATCTGCAACAATTCGACACACCGACTGGAGTGGGCTGACGGGTCTCCTCTCTCTTACACTCCAGATTCGCTATTGGAGATTGATTTCGACTGTGTACAGACACCAAGAAGCTTGTTCTCAAAACCAGTAGGTCAATGTCCATTTTGATTCGTCGATTTCCATTTCTCAGAGTGACGGTCAATGGTATCACGTTCTGACTGACTACAACATGGGATGGCCGTTCACTGTGATGTGCATTACTGAGACAACCGATTCGCTAAGAGATTATTCACTTTAAATGTTAATTGACGATCATCACAGGGTTGTCAACCAATAAATAGATATTTATAATGTTTATTCTGGATGCTTGAATATATATATTCTTCTCAGAACCGAACAGTACACGTTAATGATTTCATTCAGAGCCATTTTATCACAGATTCAAAAAGAATCAAATAATATCTGAGATGAAGTTCGATCACTCTGAATAGGTGAACACATTTTTCTCCGTCTCGTGCAGGACGGAGAAATTTTAGTAGATCCGGTCACTTTATATTTAAAAGAAAATTTATCCAGCAAACGAAAGCATGGATCGCAGTGCAATTATACATTTTCGAAAATCACTGAGAATAAGTGAACACATTCTTCTCAGTCTCATGCAGGACACACTCATTGTTTCATTCAGAACGAATTCATCACAGATCCAAAGGAATCAATTAAAATCTGAGAAGAAGATCAATCATTCCGAATAAGTGAACACATTCTTCTCCGTCTCATGTAGCATACATTCCTTCAATAGTTCCGGTCGACCTAACCTATTCTTGATCGAGTCGTACAAGAATCGGACGAGGTTCTCGGAGGTGGAGGGGACCTGAATATTAACCGTCTTGCCAATATGATCTCACTCTTTTCGCAACTTCACAAGCGCAAAGCGCAGTAAGAATTGATTTTATTTCTTCATCCACGCGTATTGAATAACAGCTGTTGCAAAAGAACGCGTGATTCAAGAAACACTCACCGATTTGAAATACTCCACATCCTTGTCCAGATGCTTGTGGTCAACAATGTCCATTACTTCAGCCATCTCCTTCTTCAGAGCAGCAAGATCATAGAGCATGCCGGTTCTCAAATGTATTTATTCATTTTGGATTCTTGAGATAAGACGAGGAATGATTGTTACACGTTATCAACATTATTCTCGCCTTTCGCGCAAAGCTCCTATGGCAAAAAGACTCAAATGGCGCTGTATTTTTGGAGTGGACTAAAAATGTAAAAAATAAAGTAGTACTCGCCTCGCATCCACCTCTCCTTTGAGGATCACTCGCCATACATAATTGTGGCCATGGCCGTTGGGGTTGTTGCACTTGCCGTAGACCTGTGATAATTGCATCTCATCATTCAAGATAATGAACGGTAGTTTCTCCATAATTTGGAATCAGAGACAATGATCACCTTCTTATTCTCCTCATTACTCATCGCTGGGGAGTGTAGTCTATGCGCTGAGGAGAACGTCTCGCGTCGCTCCATGGTAAAAGGCATCTGAACGAATGACTAGTGAGCAAGGAAAGAATAGAAAAAAGGTGAAGTAGAGAAGATTATTGCATAATCACTGTCCTCGAAGGGGCACTGATAACGACAACAGATTCAGCGAAAAATGATGACTAGTGACGTCAGTACTGGAACAAGAACGTGTCAGCGAAGCAAGAATTGAGATCGAGAAGTGAGGTAGAATGGAAAACACCACTCTCGCGCGAAAGCCAGCGGCCATTTTCCTATTCTCTGTTTCTCTCACCCTTTCTCTCACCTTGCCGTGAGTGCGCGCTATTGATTCACGAACAAAAGGCTATGTTTTCGAACTTTATATGAAAAGGAACTGAACGGTATGAATCGAACAATTCAAGTGAAAAGACAAGTGAGCGAACGACATTTGCTATGCAAAACCCACAGAATACGCACGCTCAGAGGTAAGCGCGGCGTGCACAATAGGGGATTGGGCGCAATCCTCTTTGCCTTTCTCTTTCCCTCCGCTCGCCTCTCCCTTCTCCATTTCTCATTCTTCTCTCTTTTCCTCTCCCCAGCCCCGATAATAGAGTGGACCGAGGGAGTGGAAGAGGGGAGGGCGAAGGTAAGACAGACGGAGGAAAAAGCGTGCGCATGCATGCTTCCAATATTGAAACCAAGGAGATTCAGCAGAAAAGGACATACCTTTTCTTTTTTATGAGGCTGTTCGCATAAGAGTCGGACAGATCACCCGACATTTGGCACAGGCAAAAAAATGAAATTTTCCGAAACTGTGCGATTTGGGGTTCTCGAGGGTGCTGAAGACCTTGGACATAGTAATTTTTCATATTGAGCCGTCGTTGGTTTCAGATGACATGACGTCGAAAACAGATTTTCGTGAATTTCTCCGTCCCCGATATCGCTAAAATTAAGCAAAAAAAAGTCTTCCTGGGCAGAATTTGGTGCTTAGCACGCCTGTCTAAATCATTTTTCATAATTTTCAAAAATAACTGTGAAAAAACAAAAGTTTTCGCAGAGTGGAAAGCGTCTTGCGAGAGTATGCTAGATCGGATCGGAATGATCTAAGGATTCCAAATATGCATTTCATTTTCTTTAAAAACATCCCATCAAAGTTTCACGCAAGAGATAGTGAACCTTCTTGTAAGTAAATTCTGCCATCCATCTCTCCTTCGATCGATCGCGAGTCTCTACCCTCTGGCTTGTTTACGTGAGACGATAGAACAGGGGGAATCGAGAGAGCGCAGACACACGAGAGGCGGAGGAGAGACGAGACTCGCGGTAGATCAAAGCGGAGTAAACAAGGGGAAGGATGGCAAAATTTACTTACAAGAAGGTTCACTATCTTTTGCGTGAAATTTTGATGGGATGTTTTTAAAGAAAATGAAATACATATTTGGAATCCTTAGATCATTCCGGTCCGATCTAGCATACTCTCGCAGGACGCATTCCACTCTGCGAAAACTTTTGTTTTTCACAGTTATTTTTGGAAATAATGAAAAATGAATTAGACAGGCGTGCTAAGCACCAAATTCAGCCCAGGAAGACATTTTTGCTTAATTTTAGCGATATCGGGGACGGAGAAATTCACGAAAATCTGTTTTCGACGTCATGTCATCTGAAACCAACGACGGCTCAATATGAAAAATTACTATGTCCAAGGTCTTCAGCACCCTCGAGAACCCCAAATCGCACAGTTTCGGAAAATTTAAGTTTTTTTGCCTGTGCCAGACATTGTTCGACTTTTCCGCAAACGGCCTCTTATATATGTAAGGACAGTGTATTGTGTCCATTCAAGTCCTATGGCCCGGCCCCTAGGACATTGATGGAAAAGAATCTCTTCCGTAGAATCTCATCAACCGCCCCAGCTCGCCGCTAGGAAGACCGTCTTCGATGGCTGAACGGAGAAAATGAAGGAATGATCTGTCTCTCTCGTTTCGCAGTGCTCTCTCGTCGGTTAGAGAAGTGATTCGAAGTAATTCAAGATAAACTACACACTTTTCTGCAGAGCAGATGCTTCCTAACGGCATTGCTGATCATTCTTCGATAAGTTGAAGTAGTGAACAGCAGAATCGTACAGTGTGCTATCGAATGAAGAATGACAAAGGCATAAGCTATGAGGAAGAATTCTGAGAGAACAAATGTGAAATAGAGCTCAAAATTCGAAATTCTCTTATTCCTTTTACACACTCTCTTACCTGTCGACGTTTTTGAAACTATGAAATCATTCAATGATTGCTCACCAAATCGGAATAGGTCCTCGATTAGAAGTCCGAGCGTTACGATTAATTGAGGCACAACGAACAATGAGAAGGGTATGACCAGCTGTGGTTGAAATCAAATTGAACAGGCGTAGTATCTTTAATATCACCTGCGCACAAAGATTCATGATAGACCGTCTCAGGAGGCGAATTGTGCTCGCACTTCTTTTCGATGACTGAAAACTGTAGCTGTTCACCTGTTTCGACTAAATAACTGCAGCTCACGTCTTTTTGAATAGCGAAAAACATGTGGACAAAGAAGAAAGCGCAAATTAGCGTACAGACGATCAACGTCTATATAGGAAAATATAACAAAAATATAATAGAATTAGAGCATACCAAAATTAGGCTTACTAGTCCAAGCTCGACGTAAATATCTCGCGCTTCGAAATAGTAATAGCTCGTTCGATTTCGAACCCAAGCGAGTTGGCGCGGGTCCTCCAAAAGTCGTCATGATTACTTCGTAGTATAGAACACTACTATAGAACACCGGCCACGTCAAAATTCACGTTCCTTTCGCCCCTATCCCTTTCTCATTCTGCTACATTCACAAGTGAGAGCGCGGTGGACGGGTGGGACGTGGCCGGTGTTCTATAGTAGTGCCAAATCGAATAATCTTCTGCCGCTCTCACTTTCCCGTACTCTCTCGCTTCTCTAACCGACGAGAGAGCGTTGCGACATGAGAGAGTCAGACCATTCCTCGCCAAATCGTACCGCGAGTAGGTTCCTTTCGCTGGCAGCCTGGTCGTGTCCGGTAATCGACCAGACTATTGCCGGAATCGGAAGCACGATGACGAGTGTTGTGTTCAGCACGAGAATCGTGCCCTAAAATCATAGCCGGATCCAGAGCCGGAATATACCTAAAAGCCGGTTTTCGGACAAACGGCAAGCGCTAAAAGTATTCTCTCCTCTACTATACTTTACCATAGTTATCTCGTCAAGATTGCTGAAACGTTTGCACCTGGTTCCTCAGGGGTTTCATGCAATCTCTCAGAAGTGATACTGTTTGGAAGTCTAGCCACTACTTGACAAAAAATCAGAAAATCAATCACTTTTTGACACTTTACTAACGGACAAAACACGGCACGAGGTCGGATGAGAACTATTTCGCAATATCGTCGCTGATATCACGCCTGTCACGAGAGATTCGAGCTAGAATGACTTTTTTTTGGGAATTGGGCCAAAATCGTGAAACCTGTTTTCATCAGTTTTGGTCCCCTCTAGGCATGCCCTAGCAGCCCCCGAAGTCTCATTTGGCTGAGATCATTTTGGGGCTCCTGGCACCGGGTCGGTCACCTGGATCCCCAACTTTGAGCGCATTTATCTCGGCTCAGAGGCATCTCTGAGGAAAACTGTTCCAGGAGTGGCCCCTGCTACTTTTTCGAGCACTATCGATCTACGCCGGTTAGAAGTCAAGAAAATGCTTTTGAACGGTGCTATACTCCAATGCGAATAACTCAAAAGTATAGGTAAAATACCTCCCAATTTTTGGATATGTGGTAGATCTCGTTGAGCTCTTTAAAATGAGTATTTTACGGAAAATATAGCGTAATCCCACGATGTGTTAACCCCTCAGAAGTCGCATAGATTATTTGAAATTATTTTCAGCGGGTCATTCCCCTTCAATACCTCTCACTTCATAGAAAGTCGCGAGGAATGATCGGTTTTTCAGTTGAAAAATAATTTCAAATAATCCCTGTGACTTCTGAGGGGTTAACACATCGTGGGATTACGCTATATTTTCCGTAAAATACTCATTTTAAAGAGCTCAACGAGATCTACCACATATCCAAAAATTGAGAGGTATTTTACCTATATTTTTGAGTTATTCGCATTGGAGTATAGCACCGTTCAAAAGCACTTTCTTGACTTCTAACCGGCGTAGATCGATAGTGTTCGAAAAAGTAGAAGGGGCCACTCCTAGAACATTTTTACTCAGAAATGCCTCTGAGCCGAGATAAATGCGCTCAAAGTTGGGGATCCAGGTGACCGACCCGGTGCCAGGAGCCCCAAAATGATCTCAGCCAAATGAGACTTCGGGGGCTGCTAGGGCATGCCTAGAGTGGACCAAAACCGATGAAAACAGGTTTCACGATTTTGGCCCCATTCCCATCCACCGCTCGAATCTCTCGTGACAGGCGTGATATAACAGTTGTCTCTCGCCTACTTCCGGTTCTCATCCGACCTAGCACCCAAAACGCAGATTTGCTCACTTTTCGAAACTTTAATCGATCCCCGTCGAAGAGCATCGACTGCTGCCGATGGGCGATGCACCCGATAATCGCCACTGCCATCCACATCCAAATGATGGCGAGTATGGCATGAAAATTGATGTATTATACGTTTATCCGAATGATGCCGTCTCTTCATTTCACACAGTCTCTCGCCCGGTCGACTGTCGAGAGAGTGCGGAGAATGAAGAGACGGTTGCTCGTATTTCGAGCTCTACTTCATACGGAGTACGTTAAAGAAGGGAGTGAATTAAAAATGTCGCGTGGTTTTTCTTTGTGAATATCGATATTTAAAAGATGGGAACTCGCCAAAACTACGTTGATCGACATGCCCAGCTGCAGCAGCCATCCCACGCCGTACCTGCAATTAACAATTACACGCACGGCGTCTTGGCAACGTTCCAAAACCCAATTTCGCGGTGAGACCACAGCAGCACTCTCTCATTTTTGCGTGCTCTCTCGCCTTGTCTCTGCTTCTCTCGCTATCGAATGCCGTGTACACGAGATTTGTTCAGCATCTTGTTCAGCATCTCGTAATCCTATTTAAACCGCCCTAGAAAATTATTTCCAACACGCACAAATGTAAATTCAAAACAAAAACGAACCCGCCTAGCGCCGGATAAAGGGGCATCGGCACCATTAGCACGTCGACATAGGCATCATTGACGAGCAAAATAACCTATAATTTTGTTTTACTATCTCAAAAAATGTTAAAATCCAACCAAGATAATGCATACCCCGCCCAGGCCAACCAAGCCCTCCAACCCCTGAAATTGGTAGTAGCATTAATTACGAACCTGTATGACTATCAAGTACTTCCGGACAACAATCTGGCTGGCCGGAGTGTGCCTTATCATGAGAAACAGACAGATGAAGTGAAGAATCAGCGAGAGACAGAACGTTATTTTCATATATCCGAAAACGAAGGCTTGCAGCTCGAGAGAGACGAATATTGGTAGCATCTAGCTAGATCTAGAGAAGAAATTAGAAGAACGGTCGACTGACGCGAGAGCGTGCGAAATGAAGAGACGGTGATTTAGAGCTCTAGAAGAAATGTTGCGGTGTGCGTAGTTGGCGGGGTTGATGGTTTGAGGTAAGCTCCGCAATTACAGCTAGGTCGTCTATGACCGCGTGGAGAGCTCGTGAAATGAGGAGACGGCTGCGTTTCAGTGTGGGAGCAGGTGGCATTTTTGTGCAGGTGAATTAGCGCTGATTTCCCGAACAATTTTTTTTTAAATTCTCACCCATAGTCATCTCAACTCTATCCCCGTTCGCAACTGTATTTTTTGTTCGAGCCAGTATGCTTGATCCTCAAGAATTATATTGATTGATTAGAATAGAATCTACAATAGTTTTTACTTCAGCATCATATATGGTATTTATACTTCATTTTTATTTTCGTTCATTAATAAATCAAAACAATCGAAAATTCACGAATCATGTCAATGTCAAAGTGGAAAACGAAGATCCAACTCCATTTCGACGGTGATAAAACTAACGTTGTTTGGCACAGGAAAAGGAGCTAAATGGGTTTCGAAATGGCTCCCAACTTTGAATTGAAGTCGTGAAAGTAAAGTGCGTGTTTTATGATTTTGCGGCATTCTACAGTTTAAAAGGGCATGATCCTCTGTAATCTATCACCTCTGTACGAGATCGAGATGCGGCTCCTTCTCATCTCTCTTTCACTGTTCGGAGCACTGCACTGTGTGCATCATGTACGTTATTTTTTTATTTATTTTTTTTATTTTTTATTTATTATTCGCTGAAAATACCATAAACTTCAGCCATGCGTTATCTTGGCTGACAAGCTTTCATCTGGAGGCGACAGATTTACGATGCTGATTAACAACACTTTCCTACCTGAGAATGGTTGAGTATTGGGCACTAGTTCGGATGAGAGCTATTTCGAAAATCCGTCTCTCATCCGATCTAGCGCCGATTTTTGCTCGTTAGTGCTCACATGTATGTAACAGACGGAAGAATCGTCCCGCTCCCGAACGAAAATGCTGGGAAAAGCACCAACTGGATTCCTTGTGCTCAAATTCATGACAGAATGCAGCCTGGCGATCTGATAGAATTCAAGTATCTTAAATTATTTTTTTATATTTTTTAAAAGTATTTAAATATCAGTTGGTCCTTGCAGGCGAGCATCCATCCAGCGTTATATCCCCGATTGGTTGGCAGAATCTGGGATCTTTAAAAAAATTAAAGATATTGAATTCATTGGAGATATGCTTGACAACGGCTTGGTTCAGGTTGTATATTTCTAGATTTTTTTAGCTTACAAGCTGTTCAGAGTTGGGGTGTCTACTCCGGGAGGAAGGACAACGTTTCATTCATCATTCGAAACATTCCTTTCCGAGGGGTAGCTCACGAAATAGAATATTTTGAAAAAAAACTGGTTAATTTAAAGGTAGAAGAGGACGTTTTCGATGAGGTTCACGGAGGCAGTGACTGCAGGATCAATAATCGTCAGGATTGGATGTAGCTATTGTATCCAGAACTTTAAAAAGTTTAAATTTCACGACTTCAGCGACTTACCGTTCCACCCCGCAGTGATTGTCGAAAGAGCACGCAGAAAAGTATTTTTTCGGAATTTACTTTTAATTTTTTAAACTTAAAAGTTAAAATGTATTTTTTTCTCTAGCTTCACACGACTGAATACAGTATCTACCACTACAATAGCGAACACTTTGCTAAATGGGCTCGAAACGGCGTCAGGGTGAACCTTCAGGTGTAAATTCAAAAAAAAAAAGATTTGAAAAATAATGAATTTTCGCAGATCCTTCGAGAGATGAACTTAAAAAAGCACATAGTGAGAGACACTGCAGGAATTGACAAGGAAAGATGGAATATGACATAAAATATAATTTAAAAAAACATTTAGAATGCCGATTACAAAAGTGGACAGTGCGTTCTCGATAAACCAACGGCGGAATATTTCTTCGCAACCGCCTATGCTGCCTTCGAGAACATTAAGCGCTACCGAAACCTGCTCTTCGAAGATTTCGTGGAGAAAACAGAGTCGCCGGGTTCTCACGTATGTTTATTAGAGCTCGAAATACGAGTCATCGTCTCTTCATTTCACACACTCTCTCGCCCGATCGACAGACGAGAGAATGAAGAGACGGGGATTCGTTTTTCGAGCTCTAATTTTTATGATTATGCCTTGATTGATTCAATGCTCATTCAGAACGCCCGACTGACCTACATCAACGAGGCTGAATTCAACGCTAAAGCTCCGTGCTAAGATGTTTGTATCGGATTGCATACTTGCCGAATAAATCATTGATCTACTACAGTTGCTGCTCACAGTTGAAACGGTCTTATCGCCTTTATCGTTAGAAAATATACAGTCTGTATGTTTATCGAAAGTTGTGACCAGCTTACACGCCGCGGAACTTCATCTGAATCTTTTTGTAAATTAAAAAAGTTTTTGGAGTTTACAAACCATCATTCCCTGCACATTCACTCCTCCATTCGGTACCCAGGACACTCTCATTAGATTTGACGAGCTCGTTGTGAAAATCTGATCCGAGATCTCTCCGGTCAAACTGCAAATTAATTATTCAATTAAATTATTAACATGCTTCGTCCTACTTAGCAACAATGTTTCCGCCCAGAACATCATCAGTAAGAACTAGATAATCACAGCACGAATTCGCCTCGAGAAATAGGATCTGAACATGATTTTTTCGTAAATGAGAGCATGAATCCTTTACCTCAACTTGCACTTTCTTTCCACTG
This sequence comes from Pristionchus maxplancki, assembly GCA_900490775.1. NCBI lineage: Eukaryota > Metazoa > Nematoda > Chromadorea > Rhabditida > Neodiplogasteridae > Pristionchus > Pristionchus maxplancki. The sequence goes on from LS573740.1 coordinate 48,333, forward strand.
GGAACAGTGAGATAGTAGTCGCACGGCGTGGAAGAATCGTAGGGGAAGCCAGGAGAAACGATCTGGAGATTTTCAAAAAAAATTCGCTTATCAGAGTTGGCTCACTATTTGTTCCTCCTTCCAGGGTCCTGGAGAGCAGGAGGGCTTCAGGTTGGCTGAAAAAGTGATCAAGTAGGTAGATAATAATATAACAAAAACCTACATTCCCGAACGCAGGCCACGGCTAGCTTTGACGAGCAATTTACGTTCATCCATTGACCCGAAGTGGAGATAGTGTCCATCGCAAGACAGTCGCCACGGCCCTTAACGGGAAAGCCTGAAAATTAAAAAAAATTGACATTTTTTTACATTTGAACGCGATTTTTTGAATTTTTTTAAAGATTTTTTTTCTCACCAGGAGCAAAGTAATCATAGTTCCAGGGCGTCCCATCGATCCACCCGTAACTGCCGCCCTTTCCTGTGAATCTCTTCCTTTTACACACACTGTCGCTTCTCTGACCCGTGGAGGAATGGTCTGACTCTCTCATTTCGTTACGCTCGCTCGTCGGTTAGAGAAGCGAGAGAGTACGGGAAAGTGAGAGAGGCAGTCGAGCTCACCTGTGAGGACCGCGCCAAGATACACTCCATCCACAGCTCCATGTGAAACGGCCAGTCGCCGAATGAACGAGTTTTCCTGATGTTTTGACTGTTGTTGGTGTCAAAAATTTGAATCGAACTTGCAAATTATGAATCGAGGCTAGATTTGCACCGACTTTCCGGCATTTCGACTGGGCATCATTCCAAGTCTCAGAAGTGGCGCCGATCTAAAAGGTATTTCCAAGATGGTCTAATTAAAAGTCTTCTAACCTGATAGCACACTCCGTCATCCCTATCGCTCTCGAAATTGATACATTCGTCTGATGATGGAACGGGCTTTTGCAGTTGCGTTGTGCAGAATACCTTCTCAGGGTATCCTGAGCAGTCGTTGCAGCCTGGAGTGAACAAAACTTATTTTACGCTTTTGATCGGCCCCTCGACCGGCTAGAGAGTGTACAAAATGAAGAGTAGGTAGCAAGTATTCTAGTTCTAAAACGTACCCATGTTCCATAGTCCATTCATCCGCAATGTCCAGCTGCAATTAGGCCCGCAGGAGTTGTCCAATGCTTAAATTATGAAAATTAATAAACTATTAAACCATTATACAGCTAATATTACCTCCATTGTATTCTGCGGGCTTGTAGTCAATAACAGATCCATCAGCCCATTCCCATCGCATTGAATCCGTGTTGCAAACGATTCCTTGAAAATTTCGAAATAGAGAACAGGACGCTCCTGCACTTTTCCGGGCAAATAGGATGAATGAAAGAAGTAACAAAAAGAGAATGGTGATCTGTGTGTTAGTGGATGCTCGAGAAAGTGCAGCTAAGAAAGGAATCAAAAATTCAAAATACTCACCCATAGCCATCGCATCTCGATCCCCGTTCGCAACTGTATTCTTTTGTTCAACCCAGTATGCCTGATCCTTAATTATTATAATGGAATTAGAAAAAATATTTTCGAAAATAGCTCACCTCCGCATCATGGATGATCACCGGCAGCCCATTTATCTCGTTGCACTTTGCAATAGCCGTGGGTGTTGTATCAGAGAACCCGATATCCGTAAGGGCAGTGTACAATCCTCTACACTGTCCAGCACGAACTAGCTCGAATCCTTCGGGGCAAGAGCAGTGAGCGAGGTCTGAGTTGTAGCATTATTGATACTTCTAAAAGCGAAAACGTTAAAAACGTACATAGCAGAGCGGAGAAAACGACGAGTCGCAACATTTCACGAGAGGGAGGGAATGGTTTGAAACTGGGTTTGGAAGGTGAGCAATAAATGCGGGTGGATGCAGATCCCTTATCACAACATTGTCGTTATCGCGTTGTTTGGGAAAATGAATCAACAAATTCTCAACCCCTTCACAGCTATGAGGCCGTTCGCTAAAGAACCGGACAGATTTGTGATTATTTGGCACAGCCCAAAAAAATCGAAAGCCTCAAAATTTGTCTACTGGGGTTCTTGAGGGTGCTGATGACGATGGGCATACTCATTTTCCATATAGAGCCGTCGTTGGCTTCAGACGACGTCACATCGAAAACGGGTTTTCTGGAATTTCTTCTTCCACGAAATCGCTAAAATTAAGCAAAAATGTTTCCCGGGGCAGAATTCGCTGCTTATCACGCCTGTCTATTTTATTTTGCATGATTTTCAAAAATAATTTTGTAAAACAAAACTTTTCGCTGAGTGAATAGTGCGCGGGGAGACTATGACAGATCGGACCGGAATGATGCAAGGATTCCAAATATGTATTTCTCTTTTCACTCCTGCGTGCACGTAAGGTTTGACGCTAAAGATAGTTTACCGTCTTGTAAGTAATTTCTGCTATCATTTCCCCTGTTTTGACTTCTTTGATCTACCGTCGAGTCTCTCGCATTGATCCGGCTTCCTGCCTCTCTGATCTCTTCAAAGCCCATGCTCTCTAACCTCAGGGAAAGGAGTCAATGCGAGAGACTCGACGGTAGATCAAAGAAGTCAAAACAGGGGAAATGATGGCAGAAATTACTTACAAGACGGTAAACTATCTTTAGCGTCAAACCTTACGTGCACGCAGGAGTGAAAAGAGAATTTTTAGGCATATTTGGAATCCTTGCATCATTCCGGTCCGATCTGGCATAGTCTCCCCTCGCACTATTCACCCAGCGAAAACATTTGTTTAACAAAATTATTTATGAAAATCATGCAAAGTAAAGTATACAGGCGTGATAAGCATCGAATTCTGCCCCGGGAAACATTTTTGCTTAATTTTAGCGATTTCGTGGAAGAAGAAATTCCAGAAAACCCGTTTTCGACGTGACGTCGTCTGAAGCCAACGACGGCTCTATATGGAAAATGAGTATTCCCATCGTCATCAGCACCCTCAAGAACCCCAGAAGACAAATTTTGAGACAATCGAATTTTTTGGACTGTGCCAGCCATTGTCCGACTCTATCGGAAACGGCCTCCTATAGCTCTCTCTTTCAACCTCGCAACACCCTCGCTTCTTCCCGATGTATTCAAGGTTCTTCCGAGTCACAAGACAGCGATTAGAAATTATCCGCATCTCGTTTGGCACACTTTTCCGTCTTCACTGGAGAGCAGATGGCGAACAGAACGAAAGAAACTTTTTTCCAAGAAATTTCATATTCACAAGCGTCTCAATTGTCGGCAACGTCTTCTTTGTTACCAGCTCTGGGAAACGTCTTTCTATTCAAGATAAGAGGAGGTAAAGATAAGAATGAGGTGCGCCAAACGTCTTTCCGCTCGCTTTTCCCTTCATCGATCAATATCAACTACTTGTCGGCAAGATGATTCGAATTATTCTTCTTCTTGTAGTAGTATTTCGTAAGATTTTCTTCTTCGATATTTATAACTTTCACTGTAATAAATGATAGCTATGCTGAATCATTCAGCAGTGTCTACAATAAAATGTTTGCAGAGTATGCCCTTTGTTCGTGTCCAACGGGATTCGAGCTGGTTCGGGAGGGAGAGTGCCGAGGATTGTTCACCAATATCTCGATCCTGCCATACCCTAAGGCATACGACACGGTCGTTCAGAACTGCAGTACGATACAAGGACAGCCTATCATCATTCACAACGATGAAGTGAGCTCTGCTGTTGTTTGTTGAAAGCGAACAAGCTGATTGCAAAACGGACAAACATACGGCCAACTTTTAAGAGATTTCATTTTATTCTTGTTTCAGTCATTTGTTATTTAGCACCAGACATATTGGACTGCCCAGTCAATGGACGGTAATCACTTGCATGTATTGGGTAATCATCAGTAATTAATTGTTGTCGATACGTATCATTTCGAGGATTAAAATGCAACACGGCATCAAAGAGATGGGAGTGGTCTGACGGTTCTGCAATTGATTTCAAGACACCCGATAATCCATCAGGTAGCGTGCTTAAAAATAATTTAAAAATAATTTATTTCAGATCTAGAAAAGGATTGCTCAACTGGATGCATGTGGTATATATATGTCGGAGTTTGGAAGCTGAGTAGGTATTTCGTATTTCTCCTATGCATTGTTTTATCTCACCTGTAATCTCTCCATCTCACCTTCTTCCTATTTACCTCTTTGTTTCAGCTTGTCTCACTGGTAACACAACAATTAGCGTCCATTGCACGACGCAGCTGATCCCTCCTGACCGATCAGCGGATGGGTGTGATAATTTCAGCGATGATAGTGAGGATGACGCATGCTATCAGGTTAGAGTTGTTGTAAAGTGAAAGATGATGACTATTTCTACTTCTCGGAAAAACTTCATCTAATCCAAAATAATTCTCAGGTTGGACAGACAGCCGAGAACATTCAAGATGCTCAAAAAATTTGCCGCAGTTTCGGAGCTGATCTCGCATCGATTCACAACTCGAAGGTTTTAACTTTTTTTTTTAAACAAGTAATATTCTGTTCAGGAAAACTCGTTCGTCCGCCGATTGGCTGTGTCTAAAGGCAAAGTAGATTCCGTTTATCTTGGAGCGTCACCTTCTGGAAAAGACGATGGATTCGGATGGATGGATGGCTCTGAGTGGGACTACGATAACTTCTATTCAGGTCACACTTCTTATTATTATTTTTTGCTGATGACACTTGGTTTCAGGGTTTCCCGTAAAAGGACTCGGCGATTGTGTCGCCATGGACACTGATGGTACATCTGGACTCTGGGCGAATGTGAATTGTTCGTCGAAGCTGTCCGTCGCATGTAGTAGACCACGTATGTTGTTGAAATACGAAAACACCTGAACAGAAATTGCAGAGAATAGCTCCACTGCTCTTGTGTGCAAGGATGGGCCGTGGAAGGAGGGAGATCTAGTAAGCTGAGTGCTCGGTTTCATTCAATAATACATTTCACAGATCTATACTCCTGGATATCCTTTCGACGCTTCAATTCCTTGCGATTACATACTATCTGTGGACTCGGGCAAGAAAGTGCAAGTGGAGGTACCGCTGTTCATGGGGCACTTATAGTCGACAAAAGTTGATGGATCACTCTTTTCATTCGGCGCTGTGACTCGTCGGTTGAAAGACTGCGTAGTATGAAGAGATTGATCCATCAGCTTTTGTCGACAATATACGGGCATTATTCATCCCCTTGATTCTCTTATCTTTGCAGATTCTCTTACTGGAGGCGAACAACTGCTGTGACCACTTGCTGCTCTACGAGAATTACATGGGAGGGACGGTTATCGCGAAGTTAAATTAGTCAGATGACAAAAATAGTAATCTATTCGTAGTTTGACTGGAGAGATCAGTGACAAGACGTACACGACCAGCACATCTAACTACATGAGAGTTTCTTGGCAACCCCAGGGAGGCGTGAATGTGAGAGGAATGCTGGTAAGCGCTTTCGCCTATGGAGAAATAACACAATACATTAATTTCAGATGACTTTCAAAGGTGTGTAACCAAAAGAACCCTGTCCTATTGAAAATCTCAAGCTTCATCGCATAACCATCTTCTTTCAAACGATAAACGATATTTCACATAATTGTTTTGCAAGTTTTGATGGGGCTTGGAGATGCTGTTTGTAGTGAATTTGTTGTATTCTGTATTCCGTGAACCCTCTCGACCACATCATTCCACGACCATAAAATCAGTGATAAGGGGCAATGGACTCTCTCACTTCACGCGCCCTCTCGTCAGTCAGGGAAGCGAGAGAGCATCGGAAAGAGAGAGAGGAGGTCGATTCCTCGGTCAACGAAAGCATCCAACAGCTTGCACGATCGATCTTCCACCTCAAGGTTCTCTTCATTGAAGATGTTGATTCTCCTCCTCTGTCTCTCCATAATTCGTGAGTTTACTCGGTTTCGAAATACCTTCACTCGATTGACTGAAGTGTACTTTTTTCTTCTGATATCTGTTTGTTTTGTATTGCTTATAGCTTCTTCTGCACAGAAATCGTCCACTCCTCATGCCCCAGCGGCTTCGACCTGGTCCGAGACGGAGAATGCCGTGGAAAATACTCGACTATCACTAAATCGTATGACGATATCTTGAGCACTTCCATCTCGAAGTGTAACGAGATACAAGGACTTCCAGTGATCATTCGTAATGAGGAAGTCAGCGGTTCCACATTTATCGTTTTATTCAGACTTTATTTTCAAGGAACAAACATACTGGAGCACTCACAAGAGCCCTAATCAGAATCTCGTGCTAGGTTTGTTGATTTTCCACTAATTGTGACCAATAGAGTCAATCAGTTGACCGGGCGAGAGAGTGAGAGAAATGGAGAGACGGCGACTCGTATTTTGAGCTCTAGTGACTATGATACTTTCCAGGCCTGACCTGCAACTCCAAGACGAAGAAATGGGAGTGGGTGGATGGTTCCTCAATAGACTACAAGCCGCCAAAGGGAGGATACCAACGAGGTTTCCTTCTTCGCTGACGTCATCTGATAAGAATCAATCAGGACTGGACGATCGATGCATCTCTGGTTGTTCTTGGTTGATGGATGAGACGGGGTACTGGACGCAAGGTTACTGGGCTTCTATTTGACTACAAAATGCGCGCCAGAAATCGCAGAACTGCACCAAACACTTGAACTCGTTCTCTAAGATGACCATTTCGTGTGCGTACCTCACAAACTCTCTTTCCAAATTGTTCTTATACTAGACCGAAACACAGCACAACAGTAGTTCCAGAACTAACACAAACTATGGTTAGGTTGCGGTCGCGCCTCTACCCTCACAGTGGACGTCGCCTGCACCACTCAACTCGTTCAGCCGACGCCCGCGGATGATGGATGTGAGAGCTTCGAGGACGATAAGGAGGATGCAGTGTGTTATCAGGTGAGATTCTTTGTGTGTCATTCTTTGACTTCTCTGGTCAGATGGGTTGATGATCTGAAGATGAGGAGAATCATAAGAATCTGGAAATTACTTCTTGAGCCATCATTTTGGCAAACAATACGGTTTGAGACCGATAAGGAGGACGGCGTGTGCTACCAGATATGTGATGGCCTGATGCTATTCTCGTACAGATTATTGTCGAGAAGACTCTTTGAAATGGTAGTTAGACGATTTTGAAAGCTGATGCTTCTTTCTGATTTTGGAAGCTGATGCAGAAAAGTTTAAATTGGTTCAAAACAGATGAAAGGTAAAGAGAGATTAAGACTAAGAAGTCACCTCTCTTTGCCATGGGATTGAGGACGATAAGGAAGACGGCGTGGGCAATCAGATCGGTGAAACACCCTTCATCTTTTGATAATTCGTTGAACAATGAAAATGATCTCTTCAATTCTGATCGTTTTCAGATAGGCGAGACTGCACAAAACTGGAGAGATGCGCAGAGGATCTGCAGAAACTTCGGAGCTGATTTGGCGACGATTCATAGTCAGAATGTAGGTTAAGTAATAAAAACCTCATCAAACTTGTAGCAGACTGGGATAGATTAGTCCGTGCCTTAGCTCATGATCACCATTGCAGGCCAACTCCTTCGTTCGTCGTCTCGCAGTCTCACGAGGACAAGTGAATGGACTCTTCCTAGGCGCCATGTCGGGCAGTGACAATAAGTTCGGATGGATTGATGGATCGGACTTCGACTATAATAACTTCTATCCAGGTAGATCAAAACCTAAAGTCCGAAAAATGTGGATATTTGAGGTTTCCCCATCAGTGGCCTTGGTAACTGCCTTGCTATGGACACTCAAGGCACTTCCGGACAGTGGGTGAACACTGATTGCTCGACAAAACAGTCGGTTGCCTGTATTCGGCCTCGTAAGTTCAACGCTAAGAATTTTCGAAATAAGAACGTACTTTAGAAAACTACCCAACATCATCATGCGCATCCGGACCGTGGAATGAGGGAGACATCGTACGATGGATACGAAAACATCAAGATATATTGAAGCGTTCAGATCTTCTCACCCGGCTTCCCCTTCGATGCCTCGACTCCATGCGACTTCCTTCTGATGGTCGATGAGGGAAAGAGGGTTGAGGTTCAGGTACTTTGAATTACTCATTTCATCATCCCAATCAAACATCGTCAGATTCTCCTACTCGAGGCTAACTCCTGTTGTGATAATCTCATTCTCTTCGATAACTACATCTCGGGCAATGTTGTGGCTAAGTAAGCCTGAGGTTTAACCTCAAAAACAAAAACAATTACAGCCTAACCGGTGAGGTGAACGGTAGAAACTACACTACTGCTTCCTCAAACTTCATGAGAGTGTCGTGGCAGCCGAATGGGGGAGTAAACGTGCGGGGACTACTGGTAAGGAAAACACATTGTTTCGACAATGAGAATAATGTTCAGATGACGTTCCGTGGCGTTTGAAGTCGGAAAGTGGCACAAGAACACGAGAAGAACATTTTAATGTATAAATCATTAAACCACAAACATCGTGTTCGAGCAATCGAAACAACCTAAACAGCCAAAAACCACAAGTCGTTTGATCTGCTGAGTAGTCTTCGAAATACGAGTCTCTGCCCGGTCATCTGACGATAGAGTGTGCAAAATGAAGAGACGGCGACTCATATCACGCCCCCGATCAGAGCATCGCCTCTGTTAGGCATTGATAATGTCGTTCTCTCCCTGTCGATCTGCTCTCCTCGATTGGCCCACTCTCTAGAAGAATCAATTGAGCAAGATGGGGGTGTGGTATGCCGAGCCTAACATCTTCCATGCGCTATCGTAAGCGACAGAAAGACGAGAAAACGGGCAATATGAAGAGAGCTGATTCACGTCAGGCCTTCTGTGTACACATATCTGCAGCTGTGCTCAAGCTTCTCACTATCATTTCCGGATTTAAGACGAACAAACGATAAGAAAGTGTGAGTTTCACTGCTCATTTCACATTAGATCCAAGCGCCATGCTGCCGTTTCTTCTCCTGCTCTCGATCCTACGTGAGTTTCAAATTTATCTTTTCAAGTTACCTGGTTGAACCTGCACGCGGTGATATGCTCAGATAATGTATTAAGCCATGTCTAAGAACAAATAATTAAATATGAATCTGCGAACATAAAAATCGTAATTTTGTAGTTTTATGTCAAAAATCGGAATTCCGAGCATTTTCACAAGGCAACAAGGTAGCCCTGATAATATTTCTTGCAAGTATGTTCTCGATTTATAGCATTATTTCCATTTCAGAATTCGCCCTCGCCGATGTCCGTTCCTGTCCCGTGGGATTCGACCTTGTCAGCCAAGGTACTCATTTTCTTGCTTATTATCGCATTTTATGACCAATATGATGATTTGTGTATCACGAGACATCATTGTTTTATCAGTCAGGGATGTTTTCAAGGCCAATGCAGCGGCTACTACACCACTCTCTATTGGGACTGGCGTAGTATCTGAATTGCATGTTAGACTGACGACTGGCTCATTTCTCTAGATTTTCGTTTAATCAATTGCTCAACAATTAATCACTAAGGTCAATGCCGCGGCTACTACACCACTCTGAACCTCTACTGGGACGAGCGGGCAGTGAACACGGCCATGCAAAAGTGCAACGAGATTGACGCGCATTTGGTGACGATTCATAATGCGGAGGTGAGAAAGGATACTTCCTCTTGGGACGGAACTTTTGCAAATGTGTCTCAGTAGCACATATTACGGGGAAATTTATGTTTCAATACAATTTTTTATTAACCAAATTTGACTCGTTTCTGTTCTCAAATTCTTTTAGTAATCGAGAACATGAATATTCCAAATGAGAATTCTTTTCAGCAAAATGCGTACTGGGCAGAGCGCGGCTGGCTCGTTATCGGTATTTCTTTTAAAATTCATTTATCAATTCATGTATGTCAAACTCGATTGGAACTCATTTTTCCAGGCCTCATTTGCGCGAATGGCGAAACGAAATGGAGATGGATGGATGGCACTCCTCTTGACTGGAAGCCGCCCAAGGGCATGTACCATTCAGGTATGCGCTAGGGATGGCTTTTGTTAAAAATGACTCTCTTCATTCTGCACGCTCTCTCGCCTCTGACCGTTGAGAGAGTAGGCGGGAATCAAGAGTCATTTCTTGCGAAGCCATCACTAGCATACGCTTCTCTCCGATCATCTCTGACCATAGATCTTCTTGCCCGTCTACTCTCTCTTCTCTCTCGTATCGCCCCCGTAGCTTTTGCCATTATTTAGACCCGGCATTCCAAGATAAAGTGTCTAGTATCCCACGGAACCTATCGTTTTGCGACAACGAGAGAGTTCAAAATACGGGTGTTGGTCTCTTCAATTTGTCAAAAAGGTAAAAGAAAATGGCCAATTAGGACACATTTCAGCCCTGGACAGCACTTGCAAGGGCGGCTGCAGCTGGGATATTCTCGCTGATGGATCGTGGAACTTTAGTGAGTGTTCTCAAAAACAATAACAATAGCACAAAAGCATCAACAACAGGAACAAGAGACATACGGGTGCTACTACGTTTACCCTCAATATTGGAAGTTGTCTTATTGCAACAACAACATCAACATACATGTTATTCCAGTCTGCAATGGCCAGGAGACCTTCGAGACCAAGGTCTACTGCACCAGTCAACTGGAACAGCCCCTTCCCTCTCCCGATGGTTGTGACGCGTTCCAAGATGATAGAGATGACGGGATCTGCTTCGAGGTACACAATCCCGCAGCCATTCCGTGTTGCATACCTTGATGACTCTCGAGAAATGAACAGCGACCACTATTGGAATGCCTTTTCCCAATGTGACATTTCATCTTTCATAGAGTGAGTCTCTTTCAGGTCGGTAAGACGGCCTCCAACTTCCAAGAAGCCCAGAAGATCTGCAGAAGCTTCGGAGGACTCGTGGCGTCCATCCACAATGATAAGGTTAGCGGGAATACGAAGTACATGGTTTTGCACATTCCTCACTACCCTGCAGCGCAACACCTTTGAAGTTGAATTTACCGAAGGTTTCTTGCAGGAGAACTCCTTCATTCGCCGAGTTGCCGTCTCCAAAGGCGCCACGGCCGGAGTGTACCTCGGAGCTTCCGTTGCTCCTAATGGACAATCAGTAAAGTGGTTGGATGGATCCATATGGAACTACGGCGACTTCTACAGTGGTCCGTAACAAGACCATAGAAAGAATTCCAAGTTGCAGTAAAAACCTTGATATGTGAACGAGTTGCCAGAGAACAGTAGGTTCACAGTAGAATGAGAGTAGAGAGCTGGGCGACTAATGTGAGATTGCGTTGAAACATTTCCAGGATTCCCTCTCCCAGGCGCTGGTGAGTGTGTGGCTATGGACACATCAGGAACCGCCGGACAATGGGTCAACGTGGATTGCAACGCCAAGCAAGCTGTGGCTTGCGAGAGAAAACGTATGTTTCAACCATAAAAGTTTAGGTTCTGACCTGAGTCCTTTCAGAAAACTACACGGATAATGTCTGCTCCGGTGGCACGTTCTCGGAGGGTGATATCGTGAGTTGTTGGTGATAGGTACTCCCGGTTCGACTCCCAATCTGTGCATTGACATTTTGCTATCTGTAATGATTGCTAGTATATGATATTCGTGGCTATCAACTGCTATGCACGCGGAATGAAATATAGTAATGGATGTCTTGATCAAGACATCCAGAAGAAAAAAATTCTTTAGATCTACTCTCCCGGATTCCCGATGACTTCTTCAGTTCCTTGCGATTGGATTCTATCAGTCCCAGCGGGAAAGAGGATCGCAGTTGAGGTATATTTTTAAATTTTTTCCAGTTATATCAATCATTTCAGGTCCTCTTTCTCGAGGCTAACTCTTGCTGCGATCAGCTGGTGATCACGGAGAACTACATTGGAGGCAACGTCCTCGCCACGTTAGTTTTTGTCGCTTCATCACTTCTAAGATTTGGGGAAAAAAGTATCTTCAACGCGCGGACTATCAAGATATTGTGTAGAATGAACCGAGTTCGATATCTTATGAATTCATTTTTTCAGTCTGACCGGAGAAGTGAGCAACAAGGTCTACACAACTGCTTCATCGAACTTTATGAGAGTCTCGTGGCAGCCGAATGGAGGAGTGAACGTGATGGGAATGATGGTAAGAATCCCCAATTAGCCAGATAATAATGATTCGATTTTCAGATCACCTTCAAAGCAGTGTAACTGGATATCAAAGGCATATACAATGTCCCATTGTAGATAAACTGATTCATTCCGTGCAAAACAACGTTACTGGCACTTTTTACGATAGATCAAACGAGTATTCGAATAAATTCTTTGATTCGCAACCGCAAAGTATCAGACCCCAATCTCATCATCTGAGTCAGCCTCCACATCTAACGCATTGCATCTGTTTGTCTATCCCTCTCTCATGTCGTATACTATCTAAGCTGCTGAAGAATCAAGAGAGCAAAGAGACACGAAGAGTGTGTGGTTTTACGCCACGCCACTATCTCCTTTCGAAGCACATTGATCCGAGCCAGAAAGACGAGAGAGCGGGGGAAATGAGAGAGTGATTTCGTGGCAACCGGCATGTCTCAATACATCCGCATCTGTACAGGATCTGTCTGTCATTTCCGGAATAAGACGAACAATTGATAAGAAAGTGTCAGAATCGGCTTATTTCACGTACGATTCGATCACCATGCTGGCGTTTCTTCTCTTGCTCTCGATCTTATGTGAGTTTTATGTTTTAAGTTACCTGATTTTTCAAGATACCGGGTTGACTCTACCGCGGTGATATGCGCAGATAATTTATTGAGCTATGAACATATGTGGAAACATGAATCTGCGAACATTATTTTTGAGCTCTAATTACAGCCATTGCCCTCGCCGATGTGCGTTCCTGCCCTCAAGGATTCGATCTGGTCAGCCAGGGTCAGTGCAGAGGTAAGTCTGCTCACGAATTCCATTGTAAACATAACTGCCACATTCTACCCCCCCCCCTTCTCCAATCATACCCTTAATGTCTATTATTGAGTCGGTGATAAAGATTGAAGATTAAAGGGTTGTACACCACGCTGAATCTCTACTGGGACGAGCGCGCGGTCAACACGGCAATTCACAAGTGTGAGGAGATTGATGCGCTGCCGGTGATCATCCATAATGCTGAGGTGAGGGTTTCTCTGGTCCCCTTTGCTCCCTTTGATCCCTTTGTTTTCCCCATGGACTCTCGAATTTACGTGTACTACTGTAGAGACTTTTTACAACATACCCGTAAATTAATTGCCCGTAATTTTGATCAACAATGCGGAGGTGAGCTTTCATGGTTCTATCGGGCAATCAACAATCTTAGATGTCTGACCGCAGAGTATCAGGGAGATTTCGTGGCTGAATGAGAACTATTTCAGCAACAACAGTACTGGACGGCGCGCGGCTGGCTCGTTATCGGTATATCTCACTCATTTCCTTGGATTTAACTTTTCTTCAACAATTATTTTATCAATTAAAACATATTATTATAGCCCTCGTGTGCGCAAAGGGCGAAACCAAGTGGAGATGGACTGACGGCACTCCCCTGGACTACAAACCGCCCAAGGGCATGTACCATTCGGGTATCGTCTTATATAATTCGTTATTCCATTCCAGTCTTGGTGACGAAGTCACAATGAATACAAATCAGCAAATTTGCAGCGCTCGATCAGAAATGCAAGGGCGGCTGCAGTTGGGACATCCAGGAGGACGGATACTGGGACTTTGGTGAGTTCTCAAAAACAACAATAACGACAACAACAACATGTTTTTGCAGTCTGCAACGGTCAGCAGACGTACACGACCAAGATCTATTGCACCACTCAACTGGATCAGCCCCTGCCCTCGCCCGATGGATGCGATGCGTTCCAAGATGACAGGGATGATGGAATCTGTTTCGAGGTTTGGGGTCATTACGATTTTATCGTCTTCTTGCGCGTTCTGGAATTAGTTTTCACATTGGAATGTTAAGGTCGGAAAGACGGCCTCCAACTTCCAAGATGCCCAGAAGATCTGCAGAAGCTTCGGAGGTCTCGTGGCTTCGATCCACAATGATAAGGTTAGTGATAAGAACCATTAGGTTTCGCTCTTGTTGCACAATCGTTGTGAAATATGATTCAAGGACTTCCTCTTCCAGGAGAACTCCTTCATTCGGCGCGTAGCTGTTTCCAAGGGAGCAACCAGTGGTGTCTATCTAGGAGCATCAGTGGCCCCTAACGGACAATCGGTGAAGTGGCTCGACGGATCCATCTGGAACTACGGAAACTTTTACAGTGGTTGGTTTTTGCTGCTCTTGACATGCAAAATGGTATCTTACCATTGGATTCACGTATACAATTTTAGGATTCCCTCTGCCCGGTGCTGGTGAATGCGTGGCTATGGATACCTCGGGAACTTCTGGGCAGTGGGTCAATGTGGATTGCAATGCAAAACAAGCTGTTGCTTGCGAGAGAAAGCGTGAGTTTATGAAAGTTTTTTTTAGAAAACGTTCTTTGAGATGATTAAGAAATAATATTAGATGATTTTCAGAGAACTACACCGATAATGTCTGTTCCGGTGGCACATTCTCGGAGGGTGACATTGTGAGTTTCGAAACACTTATTTATCTCTTGGTTCGACTCCCAACCGTTGCATTTACTTTTTGCTAACTTTTTTGAAATGGAATTCATTAAAAAATACTTTCAGATCTACTCTCCCGGCTTCCCGATGACTTCTTCTGTTCCTTGTGATTGGATTCTCTCAGTCCCCGCTGGGAAGAGAGTTGCAGTTGAGGTACACATTCCACCATTCTTGATGATCAACACACTATTATTCTGTGAATAATGTCTCTGCCTAGTCTCCTTCTCTACTCAAATTAATCGACCAGAAGGGTTGGGATGAAAGGGAGACGAACCCTTAATTCCATTGATGGCCACCCCTAATTCCGATGCCTCTAGTTGATGTATCTGACTAGAGAATGAGACTATGCAGGACATTCTTCGCACCATTAGTCTTAAGCGAGTTTGCCTTGACTGATAAAAATAACGATTGATACGGTACAGTTATTGCAGGAATTAGCCTGCGGGAATGCAGCGGATAAATTCGTGCACTGGTTATTGATTACAGGTCCTCTTCCTCGAGGCCAACTCTTGCTGCGATAAGTTGGTACTGACGGAGAACTACATTGGCGGAAATGTTCTCGCCACGTTAGTTTTTCAAATTTACTTCGGCCCTGTATTCTGAACATTCAGTCTGACTGGAGAAGTGAGCAACAAGGTCTACACCACCTCCTCCTCTAACTTTATGAGAGTCTCCTGGCAGCCCAAGGGAGGAGTCAATGTGATGGGAATGATGGTAAGCATCCACATTTAGCCAAAATATATATTTGGCATTTCAGATCACCTACAAAGCTGTCTAACTGGACATCGAATGAACTTCAAACGTCTTAGTGTAGATAAACTAATTCATCCCGTGCCAAACAACGTTTCTTACATCACACTTGAAAATCAATATGCCTTGTCATTGATTTTCTTGCCTATTCTCCAATATCTTGTCACAATTCTGGGCTAGTCTCTCGAACATGACTTCAATGTTGAGTAGGCCGTCAGTAGCGGGACGGATAGCCCGACCGGAGTGCTGAAAAGGCGTTGATTGTGGTTCCATTCATATGTCTAATCACTCATTGAACGCTTCCATTTTGGTCACGATCTTGCACAGATATAAAAAGAAAGAATCAATGATCACCTGAAGCGCAGCGAATCGCTTCTCCACCTCCTTCTCCAGCTTTCGAGCTTCAGCGAGATGTTTTCGACGGTTCTTAAATGTCCATTCCTGTTTAACTCTCAAAGACGATCATGTTCCATACCTTCACTCGCTGATTATCAGCCGCAGTGAACGTTGCAGTCCATGTGGAGGTGAGGAAGGGATGCTCAGGCGGAACACTGAATCATTAATTATATTTTCATATCTCAAAGGTAACACCGTCAACCAAAATAACTAATAACGAATAATAGTGTCACCTTTACCCTTTATCAATCTGACTCTGTATTCTTTGCATGCGAAGGACAAGACGATATAATTTGTTATGAGCTCACTCCTCAATCTTCTCGATGATCTTGATCCCGCTCACATCTAATTTGTTAGGCCTTACAGCAGAGGTCTCAAATATCCTCTATTATTGTAAGTCAAAGCGATAGTCAACTCACGCTCGCTTTCACTCCACTTCTTTCCTCATCATCATCAGTCTCTGAAGCCTCTCCGTCCACACAGTTGGCATCGCGATAGGATGATTGCATCATCTGAATGTATCGCTTAGTGAATGAAGAGATACAATCATAAAACATTAATATGTTTACTTGCCTTAGGATTATGATAATGAGTATCCTCATCGTCGGTTTCCGATGCCTCTCCGTCAACGCAGACGTCGTCTCGGTACTTGGACATTCGAACTTGAAAACGAAAGGGGCTCTCTAAGCACAACGAGTATGAGAAACAAAATAACAAAAACTGTGTTGGCTATTCAGTCACCGAGGTTGTTCACACGCGTGCAATCTTATCACTAGACGCGCGCGCGTTTGATACCATCGATTGATCGGAGGGAGTGAGAGAGATTGCGTCGATCATTGGCAGGGGTCTTCTCCCTTTTAGAACTGGTCGTTTTAGAACTCTTATTTCGATATCATGAAGTTGTTTCCACATTTACTTTTGAGCTCTGTAGAGTTCTAAAACAATACAGACCCCATTGGCTGTCAAGGCACCGAACGAGAACCCGCTGCTCCTAATAAGGTAGTAATTCTACTACTAAACAACCTATTTACTTCCGGGAAGAATCAAATTGAAATCAATTCCATCCCAAGGCACTATTATTGATCAGAAAATAAGGGAGATTTAATCACATCCTGATTCCCTCGTGGATCCAGGCAGAGTGATGCATTGCCTGGACGAATAAAGTAGAAGAATGGACCTTTATTGATACCGTTAAGCGAATTGGTTCGTACAGGTTCTTTCTCTCCAGTTTGCTCGAATATTCGTTTATCCTTGACATGAAACCATGAAGAGTACAGGGGAACGTTCGCATAATCACGCCCAAGTGATTTCGAAATGTCTCTTCACCTCACATCGTCTCTCGGAGACTGAAGATCAAAAGTGTATGTGAAGTAGAGAGACAGAGAGCAGCAAAAACGTTCGTCAGAAGTGATCATCGATTAGCATAATCTCTCTGCACTCGGTATTTAAAGACAAAAACTGGATTTGAACATCACCACCCGATGCTGATTCTCATACTCTTCTTGGTGATTGGCACCCCACATGTCCATGGTGCGTAAATTAGGGATAGCTTGGCAATAAAGTGAGAGAGTACTCGAAATGAAGAGAGCGCGCACAAATTCATCTCAATGCTCAGGCACCTGCTCCGCGCCTGGTCCATTCACCGCTGTGGCCTCTGATATCAAGCAAGAGTGCGGCAATGACGGAACTACCATAGTGACTTGTCTGAAGGGCCAGATTGGAGTAGCGGTTGTGGATGTGCGTTTTTAACTAATTTTTGCGTTATATATTCATTTTTATCGTTTTTTTTTAAATTTGCAACATTTTCCTTTTCAGGGCTCTATCGTATCCGTTGATCGCGCATCATTCGTAAGCGGCAATTGGTACGGAAGCACGTGCGACAGCATGTACGAGTTGGTTAGTATTTTTTAAAAATTCGATTAAGAAAGTGAAATTGAAATAAAAAAAACTCAAGAAAAAATGCATATTGAGCCTTTCAGCGATTCGTAAAAAATGCATATTGAGCCTTTCAGCGATTCGAATTGATTATATTGATTCCCTATTGACTAAGATGGAAATGACTCATTCTACACGTTCTGTCCTGTGAGAGAGCACGCGAAATGAAGAGACGGCGATCTCATAAAATAACGGATTGAAAGTTGGTGATAAGCAATGTACTTGCAGCCGCAAACGCCAAAATTCGAATGCGAGCCAATCGAAGGGTGCGATTGTGTGTTCACTAACGCCGGAGCTGCACTCAATATGGTATTTTTTCAAAAGTAAATAAATAAAAGTAAATATAATACAAAAAATCAGGCTGAACCCTACTCGTCCTGTCTCAATCCTGCCAAGCACGTACTAGAGTGCGACGAGAAGATATTCGTCAAGGTATTTTTTGTTTCTTTTTTGTAAAAAAAGAAGATTAAAGCGCGTTATTGCGGGTTCCTACGGGGGAAGTGGACGCACGTGAATCGTAAACGAAACCCCCACTTAATTATAACAAAAAGATTCTTAATTATAATTTTAAAAAATAGAACGGGTCTGCTCTAACCGCGTACGATAGCGTCTCTTGCTTCGACGGAGTTTGGCACGGCAGCAATCAACCTGGAGTATTTTCGGTAAGTTTCTCATTTTTTGAAATTGAATTTGTATCTGTAGATCGTGCTCATTTCAGCCTTTGCAAGCACCTTTGAGCGTTCAGTGCGGCACAGTTGCAGAGCGTGAGCGTCATTAATTTAATATGCAAATTAAATTATAATGTTTCATAGCGCCCTTCCCGAAGCAATTGCCCTCGCGTGAAGGACTGGAGTACTTGGGCATAGTCGACGGCTATGCGAGGTGCAATCAATAGTAGATTTCGAAATACGAGACCAGATTGTCTCCTCATTTTACACACTCCCTCGCGCGAACGACTGCGAGAGAGCGTTTATAATGAAGAGGTGGCGACCAGCCAACATTACGCTACATTTCAGATACCAATGCAGCGAAAATCGCATCATCAAGTTTGGTATCCCCGAATATGGATGTAAGTATACAAAAGTTATTATTATCGATAACAGTAGAGCTCGAAATTCGACTCGTCGTCTATCAGTCGTTATAAACATCATTATTATCATATCTATGAATTTATAAGTAAGAATAACTTACATCTTCAGATTACATCGCGCACGCAAGGTATGTGGAGTGCAATCCGGGTTGGTTTTCTTTCACTTGTAGATCAAAACAATAACAAAAACAAAAACAAAACCAAATAAAAACACCAAAACATCTCTTCTCCAGACCATTGCCGCTTGTCTTCATCAGGCGGAGAAAAGCAGGATTTTTCGAGCATTGATGCAATCTCGTGCAGAGATTATGGAGAGAGAAACCCGGTTGGTTGGAGCAACAACAACAATAACAACAGCAACAATAACAATAACAGCAATAATTATATTTTTTGCTACAGACCTGCTCGATTCCCTGGGCCAACGGCGCATCGTTTGATGGCGGATCAATTTTTTGCGAAAAGGTGAAAATTTTAAAGAACATTTTTATGCTCAGAACGACAAATTGCAGGGCTCCTACGTTCATGAAATCTACTATTACGACGCGCAAAACACCCTGAAAACGATAAGTGAGAACGATGCGGAACTGAGCTCGGCATCATGTGATGGAGTCAATGGATGGGCGATTGCTGTGAGTTTATTGGCATTTTAAATACCGTACTGGGTGCGGAGGGACTGATACAGTTTCGTAGGTCAGATCGTTGTAATGTTCCAGGGAACGAACATCTCCGGCGTGCAACTCGACGGTTTCTGGTGCTTTGGCACGCAGCCCTCAATCGGCGGATGTGCCGCCCTCAATATAGCGAGTCACAGCGTGCAGAATCAACGGTTTGCGCATTTCATTCTTCATATTACGAGTCAATCTCCTCATTTTGCACACTCACTCGCCCTTCCCTTCTCAGTAAAGGAGTATGCGATTTGAAGAGACTCTGACTCAAAGTACGCACTGCAATATTGAATCTCAGCAACAAGTACGGCTGCTACAGTAGTGAATTCGAAGAGCTGAGCATCACCACGCCCGCAGGCGAAGTCTACTATGGGGACACCCTAGAGTGTCTGTAAGTGGCCTAATCTTTTGCCATTCTTTGAAAACACGGATTTATTTCAGCCAATGAATACTGTCATTTTTCAGAAGCGAGGAAAACAAGTGGTATCTTGTCCAATATCCTTCATCTTACGGGGTGGGCATGAACAATATTTTTAAGAGATGAATTTTTAAAAAATCTTTTTTTGCAAATATAGATGAAATTGAATTCAGATTCCGGCCGGATCCGCTGTTTCCTGCGTTGTCAGAAATAATACTCTCTTCCCTCCCGGCGCCAACCAGTTGCTTGCTGTGGGTCTAACTCTTGATGGATTGACGAGGTGATAAATCTTTTTAAAAAATAGAAAGAAAAATGTTTTTTTAAATACGTACAATTTAGATGGACCTGCTTCGACTCAGTCATTTCTATGGAGACGCAATTCCCAGACAGTGAGTTTGAAAAATAAAAAAGAATTTGAAAAAAAAACAAATTTCAGATTTGGGCGGGAAACTCGCTCTGCAAATGTCCTTTCTGGAATGCAACAAAAGTGCATTTTAATCAATTTAATCATAAATCAATAAATTTCATTATTATTTATTTAATTTATAACAAGTTGTTTAATTAATCAATTACAGCGCTCTGCCGCTACAAGTCGTCACTAGCCGCGAACGGAGGTGTCATCGATAACAAGATCAACTGTCGGTTTTCTCTTGTGACACGTTACATTTGGAGTGAACATTTACGAGTTTCAAACACAATAATACTGCATTTCAGGGATTAAATGCCAGGACGTGGGCGAAAAGCACACAACCTGCACCGAACCATGGACAATCGGAGGCAAGCGAAAGGGGAATATATTCGAATGCCAAAAGGTACTAAATGTCGTGCTCATTCTCAGTAAAATAGTAAAAAAGCATCCAAATTCGTTAATGAATCGAAACTTTCCAGGGTTACTACCTCAAGAAGATCCTTTACGTAGACAACCAGGGAACCGAACAAGCAGTTGAAGCGAGTGATTTTGACATGAAGACGATGAAGTGCAACAAGGACGGCTGGCAGTTGCAGGTTTAGTTATGAAGACCGCATTTTGAGGCTTTTTCCCTCAATTTAGGGTATTTGACATTGAATTTTTTCTGTGTCAGGGCACTTCGCTTACCGGCCTGCAAGTCACCGGCTTCCACTGTGACCCTGTCAACTTATACTCATCTGAGACGGGTTGCCCCAGCATTGAATACGACTTCTACACGTTGAAGTTTGATCGGTTCAGGTATTTTTTTTAATTATTTTACTTATTTTTTTCATTTTTATTTCGTAAATAGTGTCAAAACAAGCATCTCAGGCAGTACTACTCCTGCTACGAGGGCGACAAATTCGGTTACACCTTATCGGGGACCCGAGTTGTCCTGGGGAATGTGAAGCTCTCCTGCGGGTAAGTTTTTTAAAACTGAGTGTTCATGTTTTTACTACTTTCCAGTACTACCTCTGCTGGCGCCAAGCAGTGGCAGTGGTCATCCATGAACGGCGCCAACCCGAAAACACTACCGTCCGGCGTAAGAGTCGGCTGCTTCAAAGCCTAGACAATGCGGCAGTTTATTCCGAATAAATATTTACGTAATCGGACGTTTGACAACTTCACATTTTCGGTTTCTCTTGTTCCACTCTCCGTTGAATGTAGCCCTCTTGTAGAACTGTCATGACACATTTTTGATTTTCGTTGAAGATTCGAGATTCCAAACGGACTCTCCCATAGGAGATAACGTTGCATTCGGAAACTGTGAGATACCACCCGTAGGGCTGAATGGATAGAGATCAAAGATCAAATCATTTCGAAACTCACATCAAGGTCAGCATCGTGAATCCAGACAGCATGGTGCAGCGATGCGGCTGTTGACATCTGCATTGAACAATTTTAACTACGTTCGACAACTAAGCTCACCTTAATCTTTGCCTTCAAATATATCTCCTCAGCTACTTGGAGAATTGCAAAGTCAGATATGAAGAGCAAAACGACGAGTCCGTCAGCAGGTTTAACGATATCTGGATTTTTATTTTCAAAATGAAATTGTAAATTCTCACTTTGACACTCCGGTTTGATCCTCATCCAATAGCTGGCGCGAGTTTTCTCGCTCAGAGGACAGATTGGAGATTCGATTGGTCGCAGCTCGAGAGGAATCTTGTCTATCATCTGTGTGTTCATTTCCACTCAAGAAATAAAGACAAAATACTCACTGAAATGACATTTCTGGTAATCTTTGACTGCTGTCTATCTGGATAGATACTGGGCGGTCCGTAGTCCGGACACACAAGGTTAGAAGAGTCAAGCAACTCCGATTTGTTGGTAAACTGCATCAAAATCCTTTAAGCTCGCAATTTACTGTGTTAACTTTTTACCTGAACGTGACACATGCCAACGTGCTTGTCGCCCTGATAAAAAAAGACGCGCGCAACTTTACTATCATCAACAGTGGTGAGTTTGAAATGTAGAGGAATCGCTGGGTTCGCTGAAACGAACTCACAATTGACAAAATAAATTATAGAACTCACAATTGACAAAATAATAATCACCTGCCGAAATGAACTTGTAGTTAACTGTGTGCGGAGCGAGGTCAGGGTTAATTTGGTGAAACGAGTTAACTGCCTAAAATATGTTTTGAGCGATATTGACGAATAAATTGAGTTACCTGGGACACAATTAGCCCTCCGAATGCTCTGTCGGCACTGTAAGTTGCGTTATGTGGAGGGTCGGACCTGCAAAATCAAGTCAACATAACAAACGATGTATAGCAAGGCTCACCTGACAGTATGCTCGCTTACTTTGGTCAAGTTGAAATAGTTTGAATAGGTTTCCGCTTCAGCATTCATGGTTGTTAAAACTAAGCTCGGAAAGACACGAAAGGGAAGGGTGAGTGAGGTGAATTGATTGTGAATATTCGTCTCTGTTGTTCACTCAGCGATCGCTCCATTTTTGTGCCGGATTGAGTGTCGACTGTGTGCATAAACAGAGAATGCAGAGGAATGGTTTATCGCGTCAATAATTTCAAGATAAAAGGATAATGCTACGGTCTTCTCTATATTTTAGCCTTGTCCTCCGTTGCCCGTTGCATGTATGCCTCTTGCACTACTGTCATCACACATTTCCGATCTTGATTGAAGATCTTAGATTCGAGTCGGACTCTTCCATATGAAATAACATGGCACTCAGTTACGGTGAGATACCAACCGTAGGGCTGAAAATGATAGGTCATAGATCAGAACATCGACCAAATTGACTTACATCCAGATTCCCGTCGTGAATCCACACCGAGTGATGCATTGAAGCGCCTGCCATTATCTGAAAATTTAGTTAATATGTCCATCTTTTAATTATAGTTCAAAGTATACCATAATATCCGCTTTATGATAGATATCCCCGGCAACTTGTACTATGAGAAAATCCGATATGAACAATAGGACGATCAGTCCGTCTGCGGGCTTAGCGTCTCCTGAATCAAATACGAAAAGAAGAAATGGCACCATTGCATACTTTGCAGAATGGGTTTGAGTTTAACCCAGAAGCTAGTGCGGTCTTCATCGCTATTTGGGTACAGTGGTGATTCGACCACTTTGATGTGCAGTGGAAGCTCGCTCATGTTCTTAATTAATTAATTAATTAATTACAATTATTTTTCATTATTTAATTTAATTTAATCGACTACTACCTCCATCACGGTACTCGTGCCGCCCTTCACCGTTTTCGCGAATTCACGAATGGCAGGATAGTCACTGGGAGGTCCGTAGTCGGGGCAAACCGAGTGGGACGAATCGAGAAAATCCGGTTCGCTGCCAAACTGATAAGTTTTCGGTGAGATTAACGGATGCATTGCATGTTCATACCTGAATATGCCCCATGCCTACCACATTTCCTTTCTGAGACACAGATACAGACGCAACGTTGCTATCTTCGTAACTGTTTACTTTGTATTGTAGAGGAATGGTAGTTTTCACTGAAATAGCAGATTATTTTGACGAGAAATCTTCCAACCTGGCGCAATAAATTTGTAGTTGACGGTGTGTGGAAGAAGTTTGGGATCTAGTGAGGTGAGCGAATTTACAGCCTGAGCATCTAGAGCTTATCATCTAGAGCTCGAAATATGAGTCGCCGTCTCTTCCACGCTCTTTCGTCAGTCGACCGGGCGAGAGAGTGTGTGAAATGAAGAGACGACGACTCATATCTCGAGCTCTATTATCTTCCTTGAGATACGTTTCGCCCACCTGAGACACCAGTAACCCCCCATAAGCCATAACATCTCCGAAAGGGCCTCCACTGTGGGGAGGGTCGGACCTGTGCAGATTAGCTCCATTAAAAAAGCAAAATGTTAGAAAACTAACCTCACGGTTGATCCATCTTCCTTGATCAAGTTGAAGTAGTTGGAGAAAGGCGTTAGAGGAGATGTCATCGTTCTACTCGTATTGGCAATGAGTATGCGACTCTCAGAAAAGTGGAAAACACGATGGATCGATGATAACGAGTGCACAGAGAATACAACACGTTTGAGCGCTCCTTTTGTACAATTGTGTGCTAGTAATGTCTCTCCCCATTGCGTGTATTTCTCGCTCCGTTTGCAAAGTCGTATGCGAATTTGTAATTTACAGAATGATATCGAGATCAAGAATCGTAATTATCTCATCGATACGCTCCATCGATCCTACCCTGGTGGATAAACAATAGAAATTGAAATTGAGATAGAGTGGTGGTGAGAAATGACCACCTAGTGTAGTCGCTTTCAATAGTAAAATCGCTTGATCTGGCCAAGCCTTTATCTTTTTTTGTACAAACTCTGATTCTCTGCATTATAAATCCGAACCAGAGTGCGAAACTAACAGTCGCTCAATTGCAGTAGAAAACATCTCCATGAAGTAGGTCACTCCCACTTATTACTACTCCGAGAAATGACTCTCTCACTTCTCCACGGTCTCTTGCCAGTCATACAGAGCGAGAGATCATGAGAAATGGAGAGGCGCAGACGATAACTACACGCGTAATTATCTCTCAAGTCTGTGTTCTTTTACGAACCCGCCGGCCTTCACACCAATACGACAGTGTAAATCCGTTTCTTCATTAACCCCAAATCTCAGCAATTTTATTCTCGACCTCTTGCACATAGCCCTATGATGTCCACCGAATGCGCAAATGCATCTGCGTTAATTTACCTAAATCCCTTACCTAGAACAGCGGTGTCATCTTCACTAGGGTTCTCTTATTGGAAAATTTTCTGGATTTCCAATAGCGCAAACAAAGGATTTTCCTTCCCTCTCATTTTTCAATAAGATTACGTGCGCGGCTCTCGATTTTCCAATAAGGGAATGGCCGATCATTTCTAGAAGAAATAGTGAAGGAAAGGTGGAGATTTCCTTATTGGAAAATGATCCTTATCACGGGTCTCCTGTAAGAATGTAGGAAGGCTTGCTGCAGAAATTTTTTTTTAGCCTTCGATTTCGCTAAAAGTCATTTGACTAGGTAAAGTGAGTGTGAAGAGAACGCCTATCCACTTTGTTTCTCGAAATTTGCATGTTGAAGTGGTTTTTTGACCTACAATTTCAAACAGCTGTATCTC
This sequence comes from Pristionchus maxplancki, assembly GCA_900490775.1. NCBI lineage: Eukaryota > Metazoa > Nematoda > Chromadorea > Rhabditida > Neodiplogasteridae > Pristionchus > Pristionchus maxplancki. Next base: position 73,640 of record LS573740.1, read on the forward strand.
GCTTCGTTTTTGACCTACCGAGTTCTAGTTTGTCTAGATCGACTCGTAATCTTCTTGTCTACAAATGACTCAACTGGGGTCACACGCGAAAACGTCATCTTCGATGTGTTTTCATAGAAAAACACTTTTTTCGAGCACATTATGCAAATTTTCTCGAAACTTTCCTCTTGGGGTCATGAATTTTCGATTCCTCTACCCCGGCTTTAGATGACCTACTTGTTCATTTGTCATCAAAGTGGCCAGCATGAGCTGCGCTCATCAGGCGCACCCGGGACTTAGTGTAATTTTCACTCAAAAACACATTTTCAAAAATATGTCGCTTGAAAATAATGCAAATAACAACTTTTAAAAAAGCAAAACGTAGCTTTTTCGGAGCTCTACAAAATCGTCCTAGCAAGTCAATGGCTCAATGTTGACCGTAATCGAGATATTTTGAAAAGACCGTTCTAATGTTAGACTTATTTGTGTTTTCCTCATCACAAAAGTGAGAAAACTGATGACGGCTGAATAAAATCGTCTGTATTCTGCACTCAAATTCTAATAAAATATGAATTCAACGTTAAAATCAAAATGCATAAAGTAGGCGCATTACAGTATGACAATTTTGATATTTTCAATAAAAAAGGTTACTGTTTTTTATTCTCCGGTTTTTCCACCGTCGTCCTTCTTCCTTCTTTTTCGTTCTTGACGTAAATGCTCATTTCGATATTAGCGATCAATAAAAAAAATCCCATAATACAAACATGTTTAATAAAGATTTTTTTTATAAAAGTGTCATGTCTTCTGAACATTCTGAACATTCTGAACAAAAGACAAAAGTGGAAAAGTCGAACATTAGAACGGTCTTTTCAAAATATCTCGATTACGGTCAACATTGAGCCATTGACTTGCTAGGACGATTTTGTAGAGCTCCGAAAAAGCTACGTTTTGCTTTTTTTAAAGTTGTTATTTGCATTATTTTCAAGCGACATATTTTTGAAAATGTTTTTTTGAGTGAAAATTGCACTAAGTCCCGGGTGCGCCTGATGAGCGCAGCTCATGCTGGCCACTTTGATGACAAATGAACAAGTAGGTCATCTAAAGCCGGGGTAGAGGAATCGATTTCGAAAATAAAATTCATGACCCCAAGAGGAAAGTTTCGAGAAAATTTGCATAATGTGCTCGAAAAAAGTGTTTTTCTATGAAAACACATCGAAGATGACGTTTTCGCGTGTGACCCCAGTTGAGTCATTTGTTGACAAGAAGATTACGAGTCGATCTAGACAAACTAGAACTCGGTAGGTCAAAAACGAAGCGAGATACAGCTGTTTGAAATTGTAGGTCAAAAAACCACTTCAACATGCAAATTTCAAGAAACAAAGTGGATAGGCGTCCTCTCCACTCCCATTTTACCTAGTCAAATGACTTTCAGCCAAATCGAAGGCTAAAAAAATATTTCTGCAGCAAAAGGGGTTCATTTTCCTACATTCTTACAGGAGACCCGTGTTATTGGATTTCCAATAAGGAACCGCTTGTTCTCGTGAGCTATTGGAAAATGAGAGGGAGAGGGACGATTTTCCAATAACGATGTTTGTCCAATAAGAGAACCCTAATCTTCACCTTATAACTTCTTGAAATTATCATTATTCCTTTATCCTAGCGTGATAGGCATGTCTCTGCAACGCAAATGCAATATGTCATCTACCCACTTCGATGCCCATCCGTAAATTGACGTGTGCTCACACGCGACGCCGTGCCAGGACCGCCGCTGCCATCTTCCTCATTCTCACCTTTGAGCCATCGTCTGGCTCTCTCCATTTCCCACAATATCTCGCTGCTCCTGGCCGCCAAACCTGCCAATTGAACCCCTCCTCTTCATCTCGACCCCTCTGCCCCCACTCCCTGTTCCTTCCCCCCGCCTCAAGCAACTACTAGTCTCGATGTGTCCAGTAGTCATGTATCCCCTTCTCGTTCTCTTCACGGGTCGTTTGCCAATTTTGGAGGGGAGGCGAAAAACGTTCAGCCGGCGGTATTTCGGGCAGGCTTGTGGTCACTTTACTGTTCTTCCAGAGACGCAAAGAAATCTCTCAAGAACCATTTCAAATGTGTGCAAGCGTGCCCTTCACCTCATGCATTCCCATAGATGACTCCATTGGTAGATTCGCGAGCCTGATTTCCCCGTCCCTGTGGATCTTAACCTTAGGAATTCGTTTCTATGACACTTTCGAAATGACTTGGCAACTGATGGTCATTGCACGGCAGAACCTCATTTCCGCTCCGTTCCTCGGGATCCCGATTGCCCAACCGCCGCACATCCTCCACTCATTTACCTGCTGCCTATCTACTCTCGTAGATGAGAGATCAGACAAAGTCGAGAGAGCCCTGCCAACCGCTTTAATATCCCTCCCCCTTCCACCCTGGGATAATTACCCTCTAGGATAGTGATAGATTTCAAGCCGGGGCGCTGCCTAGTTCTTGGCCGCGCCTTTCATTATCTCTTAGGGTCACCAGACTTTCTCCTTCTTATCCGTTCCACGTTCATCAATCCTCCCTTATCCTGTTCATCAGCTTGTTTGTATCATATCAGTGGAACATTGGCGGGTTCAGAGGTTAGGGGATCAGGGGAGCAACCGGCTTTACAATCCCTGTGTTTTAGACCATAGTCCACCAATCTTCTAACTCTAAGAGTCATTCCCCTCCCCTTCTTTCCTTCCTTCTTCCTACTTTGCCCCCTGTTCCACACAGACACACAGTCTATCCGAAGATTGGGTGAGGAGGAAGAGGAAGGAAGGAAAGACAAGGGAAGCGAACCATAAGCTAGTGGCTGGTTCATTGCGCAATGTATACTATTCACCTATACATGTCTGCGGGTTTTAGCATTTTATCGGCAGGGTCAGCCTGGACTGAATTTGTTTCATACATCAGCTTGAATCTCGTAATGAACTTTAATGAACCCCAAAATGTAGTGAGCAGGTTCGGTAAACGGGGGCCCGCGCATATCTTCCGGGACCGGCAATAAGCCGGTAATTGCACCGGTACCCGAACCTTCTCTTTGTCAGTTCTGTCCCTTACCAGAGCTCAACATACTGATCGCCGTCTCTTCATTTCGCGTTAAATGTCGAAGAGACGACCGAACTTCATCCCTTACTAAAACAGAAAATGTCACTGATGCGATCAGCTCGAGCTGTTTGCTACTTCCTTATCTGCTCTTTTCATCTAGCAAAAGTACTCTTTCGGCCGCCTGATCCGGCAAAAAGTCGGCGGTTCTAGAGGTTCTCGTAATAGGATCGCTCGGTCTTTACTCCTTTGCCCTTCACAACTACCGCCAAGCCGCCGCTTTGATAGCTCTAGACTAAAACTCTATCTCGACCAGTCGAGAAGCGATAGTTCGTGCGAAATAAGGAGAGAGCGATATATCTGCCATCGAACGATCGAAAAGAATGGAGAGGCGCATTTTTCCGCATTGACCTTTGCGATCGAGATCCAACTCACTTCCGTTTCGCTTGTGCATTTCGTCGAAATAGGGACTTTGGTGATACAAAATTCGCGTGATATCTTATCTCTGAAAGCCCTATCTCTATGATAGATCTTGCAAGATTACTTGCTCGAGCTTTCAGCAGCTATTGGGTGTGTTCCCAAATAGTTAGCGAACCGCCGCATGTTTGTGCAATTATCTCCAGCCGAGAGCTAACCTAACAAGGTCGTTCTCGATTGGAAATGGAGGGGATATCGTCGCTCTCTCATCTCGAAATGATCTCTCGCCTCTCTGATCTGCTAGAGAGCAGACGATTGCTCGGATATTCTCATACTGTTGAGGAAGTGAGACTGGGGAGAGGGGAAGAAGAGACAAAAAGAGTCGAATTAGAGATGTGTTCATCAATCCTTTCCTTCTCCTAGCCGATCTCTCGCTGAGAACCCCCCTGCTACCCTCTCATTGCGTCTACTCGGCAAGTTCCTTACTGACTAACGACAGATTGTCACCCTTTCCTCGGGTTGAAGAACTGGAGTTTTACATATTTTTCCTCTGTTTCTGACTTGACTTGGAATGATTTTTTGTCCTTGCCAGCAGTATCATTCTCGAGTCAACACAGCGCAAATTGGTGCCCGATTGCCCCCCGAGAGAGACCGGTCATTACTAGTAACCTCTGTCTCGTTTAGTCGTGATCGCTTGCATGACTCTCTCCAATTCACCTGCTCTCTCGCTATGTCTGACCACTGTATTGCTCTCGCGTGCACAAACAATCATGATTGTAGGGCTTTTTCTTTGGTCAATCACCCGCATTTTTCTTGTCGTCCCTCAGCGAAAAGTGATGATCCTTCTACTACTACATTTCTTGTCTTTCCACTCCCTGAATAATGGTCTGGCTCTCTCATTTTTGCGTGATCTCACGCTGCTCTGATCGGCTAGAGAGAATGTCGAAATGAGAGAGGTTTGTTCTCCTCTTTTCTTGCTCAAACGTCCTGTCCTCACTATACAGTCGTTAGGGGGGCTGGTAATGAGACTGTTTTATGTTGTGAAGGGAGATGGTTTAGTAGTCGATCGATGCATACTGGCTTGCTGGTATTATCTTTCACATTTCACGTTTCTGGTTTCTGTTTTACTGCACACTTCCAATAATAAGACTGGTTTCTATTAATGTACCACTCTTTTATATCTACAACTTCTTATTAATGAAGCTTCAAGTTCGTATTTGAAATACAAGACGCGGAAGCGCTCATTCCCACATCCTTGAACACTGCCCGATAATTTGCTAATTCGTGCGGATAATTAGTTGACCGTCGGCAAAAAAGCGCTCGTCTCTTAATTTAGCGCTGCCAAAGAAGCGAGAGAGCGTGCGATTTGAAGAGAGCCAGACAAAAAAGAAAGATGACTATTCGAGATTGTGTCAGCACTAATTAGACTTCTACCGGGGGGATGGATGAGGACACCGGGTTATTAAGCCAGACTTCCTTGAGATATTGATTATTTTTATTTTTAGCCATTTCCAACCTCACAAGAATCATAGAGCCTAACTCACCTTCCTTTGGGGTCCGCATGAAACATAACTAAACAACATTTCGAAATTAGGAGAGTCAATGACGCGATCAGTTTCGGTGGTTGAACTTCGAGCGTGGGCAGAGGCATCTCATCTAACCGTTTTCCGCGCTTCTTTTCTTCACCCGTACTGCCTTTTTCGACTCGACTCTCTCCATTTCCCTACTATTTCAACTCTGTGATTGGTGAGAGGCCATGGAGAGAGGAGACCACTGCCCCCTCTTTTTTATTGCTCAATCTCGAATGGAATGCGCGCGCTGCTTGTCGACCCGATTTAACCGCCGTGTGATCGCGAGAGCAGTGATGGAACCTCCGAGCTAATGTTCTGATTCGAGAGTTTGGACCAGTTATGTTTGTTGTGTACGGAGTAGATTAGTCGAGAAATCTAACACTACCGTTGATTATCTCTGCTTGTTCTTTTTCAAAAATGAATTATTATTATGTCTATTATGCGCTCTTTTCACTCTGCATGTACCCTGAGCACTACATGTATTGATCAGAACGTCCAAAAGAATACGCTGAATTATGTTTCAAGAAGCAACCACATTCCGAAGTCTTGCGCTTCATTGATCTTGTTCTTGTTGTACTTCTTGTTATTCTTTTGAACCATTATTATTATGCTCTTGCCACATTGCAAGAGAATACAACTCTGACCAGTACTTGTAAAGTACCAGAGTGCCTTGCAAACTCGAATACTTGATGCGCGTTTCGTCATTTGGCAGCATACTTTTCATTACCATCTCTAATTGCAGCCCGCTGACACCCTGTTTTGCCTATCACACCAATCTTTTCTCATCTCTCCTCAATTTTCTTGATCTCTAGCAGTCAGAGAGGCGAGAGAGCACGCGATTTGAGGAGACGAGCCGTTCCGCGCCGCTTACCTGTGCCGTTGCTGCAATTCTAGCTCTAGCAAGCCGATTGCGAACGAGTTTATCACCAACTGACCCCCTCCCTTATCCAACTCATCGCTCTGCCAACGCGTTCTGACTAGCCATTTTAGAATAGCATGACTCACCTAGACCATTCCGAGTATTTACTAGCTGCCACACCTAATGAAGGTCATAGCACTGTGTTTTTCTGGTGAGAAAGCACAGACGAACCCCTACCCTTCAGCCATAAGTTATGGCTAAAACGCGTGCGGATCAACCCCTATGCCGTCTTTCATGACCCTCATAAAATCAGGGAATCTCACTTTCTCCCAGCCCTGCCTCCTTCATGTTTTGCCCGATCGCTTTTCCATCATAAATGCCTCTAGCTTGCTCTCTTGACTACTTGTCTCGTATCTTCGTTTCTCGTGATCCCTATGCACCTAGGGCGCTCGAGATACGGTGAAAGGGAAGGGAAAGTCGTGACCTTATCGGCGCAAGCGATCAGCATATTATTACCAGTAAGGCACACGGGAGCAAACCGGCATGGGTGAGATTATCCTGTCTCCGACTCTCTCGTTTCGCAGCGCTCTCTCGCCGGTCAGAGCGGCGAGAGAGCGCGGGAAAGCGAGAGAGTCAGATGATGATCCTGTCTTCCGGGTCTTCTCGTTGACCATTATCCACCTCGTAAATCACACTATTACTGCTGACTTTCGCTACCGGATCTCGCTTATTATGCGAACGACTCTCACTTTCATGTCTTGAGTTTCATTTTGAACTCATTTTGAACAGTATTTTGTTTTATTCTGGAGAAATTGATTTTTTGTTTAAAATAGATCCATTTTCTACTTCCAATCTGTTGATAGGAAGGAATGGGATACCATAGCCGTATCTCTATCGCGAACGACCGTTAGGTGTGTCCCTTCATTCCTCCCTGCTGCTAATCACCCCAGATCTTTTCTCCTATTCTCTCATCACATTGATTTCTCTTTTAGGATTCGCATGAATTGATGTCTATTTTTCACTGATTCTCTTCAGTCCCGAGACAAATCGAAGAATGCCATTCTAGCTATCACCAAATCCCTTCACTTTCGTGCCTCACATTCATCCGCGCCCTCTTGACTTTTCGCTACCACTTGAGATCGGCTTTTCTTGAACACGTCGGCCTCTTCATTTCCTCATTCTACTTCTTATGCCAACAGAAATAGCGCTCGAAACAAGGAGATATGGTTACGCAACTGTCTTCTCAAAGTAGTGGGGTGGCTTTTCGGCCGACTCATCGCCTCTCAACTCCCTTACTCAACTCGCCTTTTCCTGTTTTTCAGTGTGCGTGCTTGAACGCAAGTATGTGTTGCCATTGGCTGTAGGTGAGCGAGCGAACGCGTCATCATTTTCGAATTTGCGAATAGCGGGAGTGATTTCTTTGTAGCGTTTGAACCTAAAGATCAGATATTGCAGCCTGAAAGTGAAAGTCTTGTGCGCTACGCAATAGGTGAGCCAGGACGTTCTAAGTCGGGGTTGATTTTTGATGAGCGGGAATGACCTCCGAGTTAACTTCCTTGTAGGTAATTGTTGCAACTCTTAGGATCTGATCAGTTAGACATTGAAACTGAATTCTCGACCGATTTATCTTGAATGAGTTGCGAAATTGAAAGTCCCATGCACTCTCGAACGTGATACTCGTTTCCGGGCGAGGTCTATGGCCTCCCACCCCTCCTCCTTTCCCTTTCTTCTCGCGTACTGTTTGCACTAAATCCCGGGCCTCTTCTTCCCTTTTTTATTCCTTGTCCATTCCCGCTTTGCGTATCTTTATTATACCACCCCCTAGAAAGGGAGAGAGTCCCGGATACTTTGCGCATTTTCCCTTTCGCTGCGAACATTCCTTTATCCTCTCTTTGTTGATGTTTCACCGTTCCTGATCTCACCGTATTCTGAAGCCATTATTCGATTTTAAAAATCGATACCGTAATCAATCAATACCGTAACCTTACCGTACCCTTCAGTGATTCCTGTCAGGATGCGGCGACCGCTCGTCGCGCTGCTCACTATGTGTGTGCTGACTGCGGCTGCTGGTAATTTATTCTTCTATTTTTCATCTGAGAAACAACAAACTACTGTGAGAAGGAGATCAATCATGAATATCATCGATAGTTGAAAGCCACTTGGGGTATTGAACTCGAAGCACTTGAAAGTTTTAAGATTTTGAACAGCAGCTCTACATTGCTTTACGGAATTTTCTTCAGCACTTTGTCCCTCTCTGAAACTCATTTCAACAATAATATATCTGACGAGTAGGAAATTCCCATCAATAGTCTCAAAGACAAGATTCAGAACGCGTGATCGACGACACTGACGAGAATTCCGAGGACATCTTCGAGCGACCGCCGCGATTGGAGTCAATTGATGAGGCGACGATGGACGAGTTTGGTGAGAGACTCTATGGGTACAAAAATCGTAGAATCCAAGGCGGAACGTTTGTAGAATCGAATGATTAGGCGACATTAGAGGTGTTGGACGAGAGAATCCATAGGTGGCCGCCGCGATTGGAGTCAATTGATGAGGCGACGATGGACGAGTTTGGTGAGAGACTCTATGGGTACAAAAATCGTAGAATCCAAGGCGGAACGTTTGTAGAATCGAATGATTAGGCGACATTAGAGGTGTTGGACGAGAGAATCCATAGGTGGCCGCCGCGATTGGAGTCAATTGATGAGGCGACGATGGATGAGTTTGGTGAGATTCGAATGAACTTTGTACCTTATCGAACCAGTTTCGCATTTCTGAACCTGAGCAGCTTAAGATGAAGTAGAAGTAGCGGTTGAAGTCGATTTATGAGGCTACGGTAGACGAGTTTGGTAATACTCAGACGCCTATCAATCCCCCTATCGAAATTCGCAGAGGTTATAAATCTTGCTTGTATCTAAGGTTCTTGAGCTATTTTGCATAAGAAAACGGCGAGTTCGAGACAGATTATTCCAGGCGTCTCCCCTCTCCCTGGCGAGATCCAGTTCCACAAGCGAGGTCCGCCTGGACGCCTTGGAGGAGATGACTTTGGCGTCGCTGATGATGATGTGGAGGAGAATCAGGGGTAAGATTATAGATTGGAGTCTTCTCTTTCGGTGAGAGAGCACGTGAAATGAAGAGACGGAATCGTTATTCTATCAATCCTCACGTTTAGTGTGATGGTCGTCTCTCCATTTCACACGCTCGTAGATTCTGCTAAACACGAAACAATGTTCCCCTTGGATTGCTTTTATCTTTTTGGAACTCCCTCCCAGATGCACACTGTGGGACGAGTGAGGGTCAATTGGAACTTTCAAAACTCTTTGAAACATAACTCATCCTAATCTCGGCCTCGCTCAATAAAAATAGTTTAAATAAAACCGCAGATCCGACGGGTTCCCGCGCATGACTGCAATGAACAATGAGGAACCTGCACCGGGAGCTAACGAGACGGCCCTGCCGCCGATGCTTCCGTTGCCTACTGGAGGTAAAACTATCGGTCTATCTTTCGAGGGGGAAAGTATATGTTTCACAAGTCTTTAACAAGTGAACCTGTCAGTGTGTTCCCAATAGGGATAAGGGTGTGAAGTTACGATAAATAATAAATAAAACAAAAAAATGCAGACGATCGCCCTCTCGACGGCATCCGCACCGACACGAGGACGGGCGCAAAGAAGGTGATTATTAATCTATTAATGTTAATTAATTATTAATAATTAATTAACAACAGGTCGTCGAGCCGTTCCCCACTCTGCTCGCGACTGGGCCCGAAGGAGAAAAGGAGACGGTAAGCATTTTGATTTATTAGCAAAAAATTAATAAATCATTCAGATAATTCAATTGACAATAGCGCCCAACACGTCGATGACCGGCTTTGGTACAGCTCTCGCTGAGGTGAATTATCTAATTGTTCTGCATGGAAGAACGTGTTTGAATTTGTGCCGTGTTTTAGTATCGTAGTTTGTGCCCTAATAGCGTCTTCCAACTCGTGGGTTTAATAGGGCGACCACGCACCCGTCATTGAGTACGACATCGAGGAGTCTGCAGGGAAGAGCGATGAAGAGGAGACGCCGGTGGAGAGGGTGAGACAACTAATTACCGCATGCTAGGGATGCCGATTTTATCGGGGACATCCTTTGAAAGTGCAAGAATAGCATGAAAAATGGAGGGAAAGCGAGAGAGAGAGACGCCGGTGGAGAGGGTGGGTTGATAGTTCTGTTTCGATGCATGGCATGAGCTCAGAAATAATCGCTCACCTTAGCAAAATCTTGGAAGGAGGCGGTTTTGTGTTGACAACAATTCAATTTTGAATGAATCCTAACGAATTTCGTGCATGACCATTTCAGTTTTCATTAATTTACTTTATCTTAGTTCAAAGAATCTGCAAGTTGGGAAAACGTAACGGCTTTGTTTCGTGCATGAGCTCAGTTCCAGAATCTCACCGCCGCCGTGGTTTTCCACTCTGAAGACGCATCTACCACCCCGACAGCAGCTAAGACCCTCACGACCACTGCAGCAACAGCTGAAGTGCGCATGAACATTATTGTATTATTATTACTGCATGGGTACAATTCCTGTTTTCCTAGCCAATCAAAGTCATGGGCGTGCGTTCATTATGATTTGAAGCATAAAAAAGGTTCGGCCACATCAAGCGATTTTACAGTCGAGAGCGACTACGCTAGGTGGTGCTCGTCGGTGGGCCGACTTGCTCGCTGGGAATACGATACCCTTGCTTTCCCATTGCTTCTAGGACACGTTTCCTTTTGCAACCGAAGTCACTACCAATTTACCGACCCAATTTACCGACCCCGGGGGGATAGAGGGCTTGGTTGGCCTGGGTGGTTGGCATGCTATTGATGCAAATTTTAATTTTCAATCAGTTTGTAGGACGACTTTCCTGTTTCTTCAACATGGCAGCTAACGCCAAAATTTCAGACCGTCACCCCACACGCCTCTCACTTCCCGACTCGCGACCGAGCTGGAATCTTCCCGTCTGAGTCTACTGAGCAACTGACGTCGCACGGTCGGCCTCCCACAGGTGAGAACATTTTGAATTAAAAAGAGTTTCACGGTGGATAGTTGAACGTGTTGAGGATTCGAATGTAATACGTAGTGTGAAAACCATTCAAAATTGAAAACCTTGCAGAACACCCCTCGCCCGTGCACGCAACCACCAAGACCACTGCAGAATCTGTGGAGGTGAGTAGAGTCTCTTCATTGTGCACGCTCTCTCACCGGTCAGAGAGGCGAGAGATCGTGAAAAATTGAGAGAGATCGGGACATTTTGCACATCGTTTGAGTAACAAATGCCGGAAGTCGAGCGGCCGGAAGTAGTTGAGAATGGCAGTCCGTTTCCGGCTGTCTTTTGCATGGGGAAAGACACTCCGGATTTGTTCTATCTTCTGCAAACCTCTAACATTGTTTTTGATTTTTTTATTAATAATAATAATAATTAGGCCACCGATCCGCCCTTCGCCATGGTCGACCCGACCATCTTCAATCCCGATCATCTCTTCGCTGTGCCGGGAGCGCCCGGAATCGAGGAGGTATTCTATTATTTTATGTTTTCGAAAATAATTTCGAAAATAAATCATTATTGCAGATCCCCGAGGAAGCCAAGGAAGACATTGATGATGAGGACTTTGAGCTCAAGGCGAGTTGTTTTTGTTATTCTCTTGTTTTTCTCTTAATTTTTAGGTTGTTTTGAGCAGTAAAATTCTTAAAAATTCCAGAAAGCCCTCAGCAGCGAGGCCCATTTGGACACCTCCACCGTCGATTCCATCATGTCTTCCATCGCGTCAACGTTGAGGCCGACCTCGGCTGAGGTTGAGAGGGTTCGCCTTTTTTCTCATCCATTTCTGCCCATTTTGAGTGATTTTAAGTGTCGATCGTCTAACAATCCTAAATGTTCTGCATTTTGAGTGATTTACTTCAGAACACCGTCACCTCAACGACTCCCCTTCCCTCAACGACGACGTCAACACCGGCTGCTACCGTCCCGACGACGTCGGCTACTGCGGCTCCAGTGCACCAGCAGACGACCACGCCCTTCCAGGTATGCTGTAATTCATTAAACAGTCAAAAGGAATCCAAGTATGCTTAGAGACCGCAAGCTCCGCCCACTTTCACCGAGTACGATTTCCCCCAAAACCTGCGACGAGGATGCACAATTCGAATACTTGATCAAATTGAACAAGCTAAAGCGCTTTCGGTAGCTATCAAGAGCCTTCACTAAGGGCTCGTGGCCCATTTTGATCTGACAACTTTGAGTAGGTCAAAATCGATAGTGAAAGGAGCAGAATAGGCGTTTAGAAGCCTTCCAGTGATCGGATCACAATGGGCCACGGGATAATGACAAATTGGAATTTATGAGGAATTTTACAAAAGAAATTAGAATTATAGCTATTTTCCCTGATTTGTGCAAGATGCGCAAAGAAGCGCGGGGAGAGGGGAGCGAGAGGGCGGGGGGAGGGAGAGAGACGCACGAGGGAGAGGCTCCGCCCCCTTTCCCTCTCACCCGATCTCTCCCTCTCCCACGGTGTGCCTTGCGCGCGTGGTTTTCAGAGCATAACTTTTGATAGAGATATGATATCGATAAACGGTAAAAAGCATAATGTTATTCGAACCCATACCAACACACTGAACACATGAATAACCCTTTTCACTCGATTCGGCAGATCACCTTGCGGTCTCTAAGTATGCTTCAGTGGTCTTCTAAAGTCTACTCATCAATTCTCAGAAGTTGATTCAATCGGTTTCTCAGAAAAAATCTTAAAAAATGCATTCCAAGATGAATAATAAACTTGATCAGCTCCCGCCCCTCATCGTCACCACCTCCAACACTCTTTTAGAACACCCTCCCATATCGATTAATAACGATTTCGCAAGAAATGAAAATGAATAATAACCATTTATTCAGCTCCCGCCCCTCATCGTCACCACCTCGACCACTCCCTCTCCTTCTACTACTGAGACGACAACTGAAACTACTACTGAGACGACAACAACCTCGATTCCCTCAACCACCCAATTCCTCCCCACCTCCAACTTCCCTGAGGAGCCGGTGCAGATGCAGGGAGAGCAGATGCATGAGGGGTGAGCTTGACTCTTACTCTCTCATTTTTCCACGCTCTCTCGCGGGTCAGAGCAGCGAGAGAGCAGGCTAATGTGGGAGAGTGATTTCGAAATTGCAGTCACCATCACGAGACCCCATCGACTGCTGAGGAGGTGCACTTCGAGGATCGACGTGAGTTATTTATTAATTTATTTTGCGACTATAAAAATTAAATTGCAGCCTTCGAAACGACCGAGTCGATGCCCTTCGACCCTACGGCTGCGCACTTTGGTGACAGTCAGGTCAGTCGATTATCTCAGTTTTTTATCGTTATCTAGGAAATATCTCCTTATTTTACCTTTAGCCTTCATTCAATATATATATCTCTTCCATTTCACTAGTATTTCATGTCTAATAAACTTTAATATCCCAGGATGCAAAAGAAAAAGGCAAATTTCGTTGCAGGAGGAACTCTGGAAGAGCACGCATGGTCAGCACGAGGTGGAGGAGACGACTACCACTGGTGAGTTAATTGGACAATGGCGACTGTCACATTATTTTTATTTATTTCATGAATTCCTCATCTTAATCGCCCAATGCACACTACCTCTAAGATTTAGTATTGGTGAAACATATCTCATCTCATCTAAAGAAGTATTTTAGAATCGCTGATCGCGCACAAGACGCCCTTCCACATCATGGTCAAGGGCATCGACTACCTGCCTGATTTCGCGGATTCGGATTCGGGGAAATTCAGGAAGCTGAGGGACCAGCTGCTGCCGGATGTGAGTTCGCCTTATTTTACGATTTGCGAGTAAGCTAGGAGTAACCTCTGATTGACATGTTAAGGGTGAAATAGTGATAGGAGATTCAAATACAAAATAAGACAATATCATTCGCAGTTCCGTCGCCACTTCGAGAAAGCCCTTCCCGACTTCATCGCTGTGGATCTCAGTTCAATAGAGAAAGAGCGAGGAGTGGTCGTGCATGGTATGTAGTGGGGCTGTTCGCTCTTGCATCTTCGTATAGCGCTCGAGCGGTGGATGAAATATTTCGCGAGTCTTCTGGCTCATAGGTATTGATTTTTTTAGAAGGAGTGACGGTGCGTTAACGAGTTGCTAGCTCAACTTCAGCTCATCTAGTATTCGTGAAACATAACCAACTTCGTATTATCATAATAAATTGACAGAGAAATGATGATTTAATGATTCCAGGAGTGGTCTACACGCGCAACTCCATCGTCGATCTCTACGAGACTGCGAACAAATTCGAGGCGGAACTGGAAGCGAATAAGATGAGGATGGGAGGCAATGAGGTGGAGGGAGGCACGTTCACGATTAATGGTGAGATAATTGCCACGATTTTTGGAATAAGAAGCCATTGAATATGTTTCAAGAACTCCATATAGTCTAAACGTAGCCCCATAAGCAATTTTCCTCGGACGAGTTCTCTAAAATAAATTAAAATTTAAAATCCAGGAATCAACGCTCGCGCCCCCGTCGAGCGCGTGCAGCAACAAGCAGCCTCTGCCGATGGATCGATAGCCTTCATCATTGCCGGAATCATTACAGTATGAATCTACGACTTCAGTAATGATAGGGTATCACGGACTGATTTAATTTCGAAATAAAAAATAAAATAATCATTTTCAGATCGGCGTCATCGTCATTCTCGTCGTCGTCTTCGTGATTATTCTGGTATCGTCATCCTTTTTACAGTAGCCTTAACGATGATACCGTAACCTTTACACCTAATTTCCACACCTTGATTCCAGTCAGAGTCCCTATCTAAAATCACTGTTTCCACAACAAGAACTAATGTTTACAATAATACTCTAATCCCACGTTCAGACTAAGCGCGATACCAACGGTCAACGAACTATTGCCCTATTCGTAAGTTTGGAGGACTGTGCAAAGTGGTTGTGATGGAGTAATTGTGATCAACCGGTGACTGTGCGGAAATTTAAATGGTGCATGTGTCGTAAAATGTGGCGAAAAGGCAAACTACGCATGGCAAGATAATAAGAGCGACGCGTACCAACTAACAGAGCGAATCGTCTCCTGTCGGGTTGCGAGTACCACCTAACCCTACCCTAACCAGCCCATTATTCCCGTCACGGTAGGTAAAATATAATTTCAGATGAACAACCACCGCCGGGGCGTCGGCTCCATCAAATTGAAGGAGGATGCGGAGGCAGAAGCGGGCAGGCGGGCGCAGATGCACTACGGGAATGTGAATCTGTGAGATTTTGCTTTTTTTCTCTTTTTTTTCTTTAATATGCTTCAAAAATATCATTTAGTCGAGTGTAATTAGTGGACAGCGATTTGATAGGAGGATATTTGGGGTATAGTGAAACTGAAATCTACTTCGGCGTTGTTCTCCAACTTGATATATCCACTAGCGGGGATGGATCAAGTTGAAGGAGGATGCGGAGGCAGAGGCGGGCAGGCGGGCGCAGATGCACTATGGGAATGTGAATCTGTGAGATTTTGCTGATATTAAAGGGGACAGGCACGAAGCGAGAGAGAGTCACCTTAGCCAGAGGGTATATTGGGCGCGCTCTCTCCATTTCGCACGCTCTCTCGCTCGTTGCCTGCACCGCAGGGTCATTTGGCACACAGCCAATTGATCACATCTCGGTTTGAACTCAAAATTATGGTCCGGGAGTTTCAAAAGTGTAATCGGGTAAAGACGACTCATCAACTCATGTCGAGAGCTCAGTTAGCCAGATATTCGTGCCTATACCCTTTAAATCACAATCGAATAAGTTTCAAGTCGAACACTTTACGGATTGGGGTTAGTGAGCATGGATGTCAGCTCGTTACGCGCATTAGACAATCTATAAAAAATAGCGACCACGTATATACCCGAGTATATCCGAGATCTGACAATGAGATATCACTTGATTCCTTTCCGTTCACCTCAAAACATTCCCAAGCAATACCTTCAGCATGTCCTTCAGCACTTCAGCTTGATATGGGCAATTAGTGGTTCGAATAAAAGAGTATATTTCAAAACTCTCACATCAGCAATATAAATGACACGAGCGCGATCATATTACCACTGGCAATAAATAAACTTACTATTTGGAAATTAATCAATTCCAGCATGTCCTACAACTCTCCCCCTCCCCCGCAGCCTCCCTCGACGCAGCTGCTGCAGTCGCTGCCGCACGTCGTAATCAACACCAAGTCCGGCAGCAGGTACGGTTACTTCATTACTCCCGCCTCCCGCCCCACTACGAACTAGGGGTGGCTTGGCAAGAAAAATGACCGGGTTGGGATCTTGCGAGAGTGCAGAATGAACCCAACACATCTTGGTGAAAGGGCAAAAATGAGTAAGAAGGGATGCAAAATAGCAAGATTCTTAAGAAAGGCAAGAATCTTGCTCATTTCAAGATTCTTAAGAGTCTCCTCATTCGTCGATTGACCGAGCTAGTCCGAGTGGTTCATTGAGCGAGGCGAGAAATGATAGGTTCAAGATTCTTAAGAATCTTGCCTGAGAACAACGATTCTTAGGAAATATGCAAAAAGATCAATTTCCCAATAAAATTTCTTTCTTGCCAAGCCATCCCTAGTACGAACATGGTAAGTAATCATGATATCCTGGGTCACTGTAACGTTGACATAGGTTACGGTAGCTGGATTACTGTAGCGCATACTGCAGTGATTTAATAATTTGCAGACCCTCCTCAACGATGACTTCTCCCACTACGCCGCGAGCCAATATGATGCACTAACCTTCCAATTTAAATCCAGATTTGACAATTCTTCGAAACACCAAATAATAAGCGTGAGATCTGTCCCTTGTCTTTGTCTCTGAATATCTGACATATTTTTTTCTAATTTTTCTCTATTTTTCCCGATCCTAGCTCCAAGCTCACTTGCCCCTAGTCTGTGACACTCGATTTCCGACCAGTGGCAATGCATTTATGCCCTTTTTGCGTATTTATCTTCGTTTTTGATCGCTTTCCACACTCAATGACGGGCTTTGCTTTAGAGATGGCTCGAAAGTAAGTGACTCTCTTCGTTTTGCGCTCTCTATCTTATCTCTGACCGGTGAGAGAATGCGCCAAATGAAGACACCATTTCTTGCGAAGCCATCCCTACTTTACTTTTCATGTGTTTTGTAGTTGTTGTAAGGCCAGTGTATTATCTACTCGACTATTCCTGCCTTGTGAAGCATTCTGGTCTCACTTGCTCTATATTTTCTCTTTCATTAGACTTGTATCGTATCTAAATAAACTAAAATAATGTTCTTTGTTTGCTGAGTAAGGATAGAGAGAGATTAGACGGATAATTTATCTGGGAAAAGGGCGTGGATTCAATACACAGAAGCACTTACATAATCAAACTGCAAGTTAAAACATGAAAGGTGACTGAAACAATATCCTTGTATTCTCAGCCGGAACGATAGAAAATGTCTCAGAAACTCAAATTTAAAAGCTGCTGTGTAATTCGATTGCGGTATAACGGGTAAAATCAGAATATACATAAGTTTTTCATAAAATACAATCGCTTATTCAGCAGCGAAGTGAATAGTGCATGGGCTCTCAACAAATAAGCTCTCGTGAATTTCAATTTCTGCTTTCCATCCCAACATGTAGAAGCAATATTGTCGAGTCTCTCCATCGACTCTCAACTAAAATATTTCGTGAATTATATCTTAGTTATAAACGAATTCTTACATTTACTTCGTTTTGCTGGGTAATTCGCGAAATTGTGCCATCTTGATCAAGAAAAGCAAGTCTCTGCTCAAATTCGTCCTTTTTTAAGTGGGACTGGTCTGTTCGCATGCTCCAACTGCCGTTGGCTTGTCGAGCCAATCGCATCTACGAAAAAGCGGTGACAATATACATCAAATAATTTCCAAACCACAATCTTCTCGGGTAACGAGTCGTAGGGAAGTACTAGCGAGAAGTTTCTGAGGGTGTTAAAACGAGGGAGAAGCTCCATAAATCTACCCGATGCTAGAGTGATATTGTGCTGAAAAGGGGAATTAGAACCTGAAAAATAAGCACGAAAAAGGCGTGCCTCGGGTGCGACTCCCGGTCTGTGTTTGAACCTTTTCTATAGCCAATGAATTTTACAAAAAAACTCACCATCGACGCATTTGAAGTGTGGACAGAGAATTTGTATTCGGCAAGATCTTCAGATATGAAATCATCCATGAATGTTGCATTGAAGAGCTTTCCCTCCTCAAAAACGCCACGTTTGAACGAGATCGTGTTCAAATTTAACGATAAGATGAACTTTGAAAAACTGAAATTCCACTTTTGTCTCTTTTTCGATATTTATTCTCACTTTTCGTACTGATCCTCAGGAATTTCCACTCTATTCGTTTTGATTACTTTAATTAATTGAGGATCTACGATTCCATTCAAATGATCGATGAAATCATTGCAAATGCAAACCTGAAATATTAATTTACTATTCAATATTTCATAAAAATTTGCTGTACGATCTGCCGGTAACCGTTACATTGTATATGTGAAGGTGTTTGATGGCGCAGCTCAGCAGCAACAGCTGCGCTCTAGCAAAGAAGAGGGGCAGAGGGCAGCATAATTGGGCAATGCCTGCATGGACATCCTTCAAATAATTCTGGAAAGAAATTTCATGGCGTTTTTCACCCCACAGCCCCCCCCCTCACAACTATACCATCTATGTGCGGATAAATATTATTATTATTATTATTGGGTGAACCGTTGATACATGAAAACCCGCTTACTTTAAACCACTCCTGAACTTCCTCTCTCGGACCGCACAGGGTCAATTCGGAAGTGCCTAAGTGGTCTCTCGGCTGATCTAGACGTCTCTTGAGCTCTCGTTGCAGTACGTAGCCGTAAATATGGCGAGAAGAGTAGTGTAAATACATTTCAAAAACGAAGCAGCGCGAAAACTGGAAACGGTTGAATCATTAAAGTGTTTATACGAAAGAATTATCACCCGATGTATTCTAAAATGAGCTTGTGCTTTTGGTATGACTTGAATCAGGTGAATGGATAAAGTATGCATCGTTTGGCTAACCCTCATAACAGTAAGCATGTATACTCTGAAAAAAAAACGTTTTAACAAGGTGCTCCCATTATACTTACCTATTGAGAAATCCAAAAATTGATCTCAAACAATCCTCGGGAAGATTTGAGATGTGGTCCTAGAATCAAACGTATTCAAATCAGAATTGAATTTCGAATGAAAATATAACGTCTTTTCTCACGTCTTTTCCTATCAGAGGAGGCGTAGAAAAGGAAGTGGACTTATCAGCCTCGATCTTAGAGATAGCAGAGAGATAAGCCTGATGAGGATCGTCGACGACTCTTTTTGTGGCATACTGCTGGAGAACTGCGAATATTGACACAGTACGATGAATCAAAAAGAATAATACGTGAAGTGATAGTGTCATCTGTTTAATCAAGCCACGCGTTATTACAGTAATTCAAACTGTTTTAGTCATTCTCTTGCAAGCGATCCAATTTAATTACCCCATCATTTATTTTTAGAATGTTGAGTTGAATTTGGAAGAACATTCAATTGATTATTTATCTTCATGCACAAAAGTCAAATCACCACAAGTACAAAATCAACATCAAGAATGAGATTCGTTTAAAAAATACATTTTTATTTTTTATTTAAAAAAAATTTATTCGCGAGCGAAAACAATTTTGCAGGCGCAATCAGTGGGAGTCTCCTGCGATAGAATCTCTGCTTTCCACCCCAATAAGTAAAAATTAAATAGTAGAGGCTCTCCGTCGACTCTCAACTAAAATATTTTTCAATTACTACTAATTCAAAAACGAATCCGTACGTCTACAGCATTCAGATGTGTAATTCGCGAAATTGTTCCTTCTTGATCAAGCAAACAAATTCGATGGTCAAATTCGTCCTTTGTTAATACATTGTCTGTTCGAAGTTTCCATTCGCCTTTTTGTTGTTTGGCCAATCGAATCTGTTAAAAAAGTGTAGGAAAATTATTTCGACTATTACCCACCACAATCTTCTCGGTCAACGGCTCGTAGGGAATCACTATCGATGGGTTAATAAGGATGTGGAAACGAGGAAGAAGCTCCATGAACTTTTCGGAGACATTGGTTGGGTGTTCCTGGAAAATGGGAATAGTAACAGAAGTAATCCTACAATTATCGTACTGTGAAGACATTCGCTTTGTGCACAAAAAAGTGGTAAGCGGGACGATTCCCGGAAATGAAATCATCCATGAACTTTGCATTGAAAAGCGTTACTTCATCAAAATTGCCTTTTATGATCGTAAGGGCACTCAGATTTAATGATAGGATGAACTTTGAAAAACTAAATAGAAAATTGTGCAATCTTTCTGGTCTTCTTAACTTACTTTTCGTTCTGACCCGCGGGAATTGTCACATTGTGCATTTCGAATCCTTTGATGCACTGAGATTCTACCATTCCTTTCAAATGGTCGATAAAATTCACGCAAATGCACACCTGAAAAATGTTTGTCTTTCCTTTCTTAGCCTGCATTCCTCACATTGTATATGTGAAGGCGGCGGATGGCGCAGCTCGAGAGCAAAAGTTTCGCTCTCGCGAAAAAGAGGGGTTGAGGGCAGCAGAATTTGCAAATGTCTGTAGGGACATTCTTCGACAAAGTCTGGAAACCAATTTCCTTGGCCTTTCGATGAGTGATAAATACATGAAAACTTGCTTACTTTAAACCATTTTTTAAATTCTTTTTTGGCACCACTCTGGAAGATTTCTGTCATGCTCAAATGGTCTCTCGGCTGATCTAGACATCTCTTGAGCTCTCGTTGTAGGACGTAGCCGTAAATATCGCGAGAAGAATATTGTAAATCAAATTTGAAAGTGAAGCCGGTTGAAAACTGGAGATGATTACGAGATGATTATTTAAATGAATTATTACCTGAATGATAAAAAAGTGAGCCTGTGCTTTCGGAACGACTTGATTCAGGTGAATCGATAATGTATGCATCTTTTGGCTAACAGTCATTATGGCTAACAAATTAACTCTGAAAAAGTTCATCCTTGTTAAAGATTGGGTAAGAATTAGAGACGACTTGCCTGTTGAGAAACCCGAAAATTGATCCCAAGCAGTCGTCGGGAAGAGTTGAGATGTAGTCCTAGAATGAAACTTTTTTCCAATCTAAAATAAATGAAATATAGCTCACATCTTCTCCTTTTTGAGGTGGCGAGGAGAAGGAAAGGAGCTTTTCGGCATTGATCTTAGCCATAACCGAGAGATACGCCTGATGAGGATCCTCGACGATTCTTGTTGTTGGCATGCTGCTAAAAAAATTGAAACAGTACGCGAAATTGATAAAGAATATTATATGGATCTGGAACTGTTCGCGTCTTTTTTTTAAATCAAGCGACGCACAAAAGCAGCAATTTAAATAACGACGCCGAATCGTTTCTTACATCACAAGCGTCTGTCCGGATGTCCCAAACAAGTATTGCGAATTTGGTGGAGTGAAGAAATCACCGCCATAGGCGGGGAGCGACGCTCTTCTAGTATAAAATTTTTAAAAAAATCTGAGAACGGCGATATCGAGAATTCCAGGGACATCTGCATCCCCTTGCCTTCCCCCAGGCTTTATATTCAACCATTCTTTCACACACATACCGCCAGTCTCAAGCTCCACGTCCCGGCCCGTACCTGGTCTCACTCCTTCAGCCTCATATTTCTCATGTTTCTACGCTTCCCTCTCCTTATCTGCACACATTGTTTCTCTTCTTCTTCTTCTCCTACTCCTCCATCTTCATCCACTACCCTTCCAACCATTCTTCTTCGTCTTTTCTTCTCTTCCTTTCCACTCCTGCCGCGCTCTCTTCTGTAACCTCCCCTCCCTACTCTTGTTTCCCTTTCTACACACGGCCGACGGCAGTGCCAGCCACGGTGCGAGAGCGGGAGGAGCGAGAGAGGAGAAGAAGGAGGAGAGGGAGAATAAGGAGAAGGAGGAAGAGGAGTATGCGTGAGGATGATAGAGTAGGACGAAGAGAGAGGTGGACGATGGAGGAGGGAGTAAAGAGGCTGGACAATAGAAGAGAGACGAGACGCCGAGGTGGAGCAGATGTCTGGAACTTTGCTCTCTGCAGAGAGTAGGAGTAGGAAGGAAGGGAGAGAGCCTCCCTTGCAGGCTCTTTCGAGGGAACGACTGATGAAAGAAAACAGAGAAGTTACTTGCAGCATCCCTATTGCAACCTCCCCCTTCTTGAAGAAGTGAAGATCGCCTAGAGGATAGGGTACTGACCAGAGGCCGCGGCCTTTTTTCGATGAATGCGTAACGAAGATAAAGTGGCTGGGCTCAATGGGTCCAAGCCTTTTCTTTTTCATTTCGTTTCGCATCGGTGTAGAAAGGAATCTCGAGGAAGGTGATGAAGGAAAAGGAAAAGTCGTTCGATTAGCCAAATCATTCTATTCTCGCTCCGGAAAGAGGGGGGGGGGGTAGATCATCACCCCTTCTCAGTTATTTCAGACTTGTTTACGATGAGAGAGTTTCAGTCGGCTGACAACGCGTTCACAGATCTGCCCCCGTCGGGAGAGAATGTAGGAGAAAAGACTCTCTCACTTTCGAGTGCTCTCTCACTTCTCTGATCGAGAAGACAGTGATAAAAAGGCTTCATCGAAAGGTTTTTCTCGTCTACGAGAGATCTCTCCTATTCTGACTGATCCCATGTGAGAAAGCAATCGTGAGAGTTGCTGGCGGCAGCACATCAACATCCCTTTTTCTTTATCCATTTTTCTTCGTCTCGATTGATTCCACAGTAGTATTCTCCATGATGATCTTTGTCTTTCGTCCTCTGCGTCTATAACTTTTTCATCCCGTGAATCCTGACTTTTTCTCACTGCGCGGGAGTTCACGGAGCACTCTGCTCGTCTGTCCGCTCTGCTCTCTTCCATCCATTCATCTGCCGGCCTTGTACTGTTGTTTTCGTTCTTCTTCCCCCTTCCCCTTCTCCTTCTCGTCTTTCCCGCAGTGATGCCCTTTGCTCTCAGTGCAGAAAGAGGAAGGGGCCACTCTCCGCGTTTCGCAACCTCCCTTCGTTCTCTGGCTTTCCAGAGATGAGGGAGATGGAGAGAGTGGCCACTTTCTTCTTCTCGTCTTTTTCATAGGAGCGGGAACGACCCTGGGCACACACAAAGGCAGAAATAGCTGGTGTTGACCGATCGCGTGAAAAATAGACGGACAAGAGCAATCTTCCTGGTGCAGAGCACCCAGATGCAATACAAAGTGGACCGCGTCCGATAATTGCACCTTTTACGTATCTGCAGAGTGACAATTATTGAGCATTCTTGAGAATCCGAGCGATATGTATATCCGAGAGGTAGACTCCAAGCGTTCTGCATTTTCCTTCCAGCGATGCATACCTCTGGAAAGTTATTGTAGAACGCATCCCTCGATGCCATTGCATTTCCTGCCTCTTCCTCCATCGTTCCCGTTCGCGAAAACATTCCCCTGCGGGTCACAGCAGTAGGTTCTGTAACCCTCTCGCTCGATCTTTCTTCTCCCTCTTCTTCTTTCTACTTCATCCTTCGCGGCATGCGATTCGGCCACGACGCGCCACGTGAACAACATCGCGGCGATCTTTAGAGCCGGCATTTTGCCATTAACCGTACATCCAAGACCGCGAGACTTAGTCCCGCAAAAGCGGACCTCCTCAAAGAGCGAGGCAATCTTTGCAGGCTTCCGTTCGTCTCCCTCCCTCTTTCCTCAAGAGCCTCTCATTTCCACCCAGCCCACCGCAGTTGTCCTCGCTTTTATTTTCTTTACGAAACAAACCAACCGACGAAATGACCAGCGCATTTGGGTTGTGTTAGCCGAAGAGAAGTGACCTTTACCTTTGGTTACATGCACGTAAATTCCAAACCCTTCTTATCGTCCCTGACATGTGTTCGCCCCTGAGTCGTGACTTTCCTCACTTCCTTGATTCCATCCACATGATCCTCTAAACTGATTAGTGTGAAGTGCCTATTTCTCCTTATTCCCTCATTATCATGTGAGGGATCTCTGGATAGATCTTCGCGTCGTCATGTCTGTTTCTCGTGTTATTATTATCATGACATTTCCATGAAACGTCAGCGTCTACATACACTTTCGGGTTCTTTCTTCTGAACGTCTCGGTCGTCCCTGAGGATTTTGAAGTCGATGAGAGTCCCTCTAGTTCCTCCTTCTTCTCCTTCTAATCCCCTCGTCATCTGTTCCTTCCCTCCCTCCTCCGTACCTCGTGTCCTCACCTTCACCTCTCTTCTTCCCAACTGCCCCCACTCATGATCACTCTGTTCCTCCTCGTTATCTAGTGTCTCTTGATTCTCCTCCGTCCCTCGTCTCCCATCTTTCCACCAATCTCCAACGTTCACCATTCCACGTACTCTTTCAGCCGAGCAGTCTCTCGAATCTACACCATCTCTCGTTTTTGACCTCTGTTCAATTCCTCTTCGATCTCCATCGTCCCTCCACTTCCATCTCACTTCCAATCTCCACCGTTCCCTCCCCCATAGTCACCGTCTCTCACCGGGGTGACCTCTGTTCATTCCTCTCCATCCATAGTTGTCTTCCGTTCTCTCGTTCCCGCCCGATCTCTCCCACGTAATCTCCCACTTTTTACTGCCTACCACGTACTTGCTATCGTGCCATCTCCGTCCTTTGCACAAGAGTCGATGGAATCTGGTCACCGGTTCTCAACTATTCCATCCGATAGAATCCAATGTAACTTGGAGTCTGATTCGATTCGTATACTCCTGAAGGAAGAATTGCCGGAGAACACCCGTCAATTAGTTGCCCATCAGAGCATAGCAATGCCTTCCTGCTTCTTCTCAGTACCGCTCAATTACATGTGTTGTTTTCGCACCGGCTTCCGCTCGTTCCCTCCACTGTTGTGTTGTACTTGCTTGTTCTCTTACTAGGTCACCGATCGCGCGAGTAACGACCTCGAATAACGGGCGCCCCAACTTGTTGACTTCTTCCTATCTACCATCCCTTCGCCCTTTACCATACGAGATCCCTACCGTATATCCGAAGCAGAGCCATCTGTCTTGTGGAAGTCCGTCTCTTTCATTGCTGCCTTTTCCGATCCCTACCGTATGTCCCGGACTAAGAGCTTCATCTGTCTTGAGAAGAAGGAAGTAGTCCCTGGTTTGTGCTTTGGTCAGATCCTCCCTTGTGTCTGTTGTCTGCCACTCTCGCCCCTCGGTCATCCCCCGTACGTGCTCCTTTCTGCCGTCGCCGTGCCTGGAGGCGGTGCACACGCGTAGAGGGAGGAGGAGGGCAGAGACGCAGAGACGTACGATGGACGAGACAAAAAGCGAAGCGAAAGGACGGGAGGAGGGAGAATGGGGGGAGGAACGAAAAGGGAAATGGGCTCTCACTTCTCTTCTCTCGTCCCTTCACGGTGTGGCCACGTTGTCCACGTTCGACGCTCCACTTTTAGCGCAATTTGTAGCACAATTTGCACAGTTATCCGGTTAACTCGTTGTTTTCTGTGGTTCCGAGGCCGGTAGAAGCAGACGGAAATGACATAGTAGAGAGTAGCAGGTGACGCTACTACTCACCTTGGGGGCTCCCTTGGTCATCGCGATCACGAGTTTGGGGTGCTCTACTTTCCGTCTTCCCTTCACTTCGCCTCACTTTTCCCTATCACCGATTCGCGTTCTCGTCCCTGCTCTTTTTTCTTCTCTTTACCTTTACCCTGATGGACGAATAAAGGAAAGAGCGCGGGAAATGGAGAGGGCATTTCTCTCTGTTCTGTTTCTCTGCCCTCCGCCGGGGCTAGTCACCCAACACTGGTATAAACATATTTGCGAGCAGCGATAGAGGGAAAGGAGAGCGGAGCTTCTGATTGTCACAAGGTGTTTGTTACGAAACGTTGTGTGCACGGGTTTAGTCAACACCGTCGAATCATGCGTTTCTGAATCCCTTGACAACAGCGCGGGATCATTTCAACGTATTCTCGAGATTTTCATGGCCCAATTCGCCTACAAACCCTTGATACTCCTCTGACTCTTTCGCAAGTAGTCAGAATCTTATCATCCCTGCATACCTCTCACAGTCGACGTCTAGCGATTTATTATTTCCGAAAGGCGCGACCGTTTGTGTTATCACTCGTTACTCATTTCCATCTCTTCTCCGTAAGGCGAAACGTGTTGCCGCAGCGCAAAATAGACACCCCTCGCGCAATCCACGGAAACCCTCATCCTCGGCCTCATTAGCCTAAGGGCCTTCTTGCTCCCCTCCCGTCTCGGATTCCTACCGTACCCCTCTCTATTCCGGGCTATTTCCAGCGTTTCACTGGGGTCTTTCCCCATCATCCTCTCTCCCATCTTCTCCCTTCTCTTTGAATCACTCGTGATGATGATTCAACGTCGTTCTCGATCATTTTACAGCTGTTTTTAGCATCCTCACTTTTATTTGAGTCAGCGATTCCGAGATAGTTATGTGTGGATTGGTCATCGTTTTCTCAGTGCTGACCAGGGCAGTAGACTGAGTGAGTGCAAACATCCTCTCTCCTGCGCCAAAATAGCCGCACGTTCGCGTGTTTCTCCGTGTCTCTCTCTCCTTTTCGAGACTCCCACGCTCGCCATTTCAGCGGTTTAATCGTCCCCTTGGACTACGGTAGACTCTTTTCGATCATTCAATCGACTCCCAAGTGTTTATGTTAACGTGTCTTCCCTTGGTGCTGCGGCGGTATGCCATCCAGTCTCGGCCGAACACGAGCAGGTTTGCTCGCATTGATCCTGTTGATCAATCCCCTTTCTCGCCTTCGATAGCACTGATCGGCCCCATATGATGATCATCGTTCCTAGCCTTCCTTTGGGTCCTTCACAACAGTGCTTCGCCCCTGTCACATGGTCATCTGATCCCTTCCTTTCCCCTCGTTCTTATCAGATGGCGTGATGATGGCTTATCAGTGTTCAGTCTGCGTGGCTGCCACAATGCAACACTCCCCCTTCTCATCTTCGTACCCTTCTACCGTATCCCGATGTCCCATATTCTTACGAAGCTAATTGAGATTTCTTCGCATCTTGTAGATTGGATGGAGAGGCTCGGTCTCTCCCTTTGTCTGCTTGTGTCGACCCTATTACTCACGTAGTCATAACCTATGCCGCATAGACTGCGTCCCTAACAAAGAAGAGAGATCAATCCAGATGTGAGTATCCATTACTCGGGGCCTCGCTCCTTTGACGGTCCACCGACCTGCTGAAGGGTGAAGGGAGAGGCCTATACCATTACTGCGCCGGACGACAGATGTTCTCTAGGTCCTTTTTCGCGCACCCCACTCAATCTTGCGTGTCCTTCCCCGCCTTTACGGGGTAAAAAACACTTCCGAACAAAGAACGCGCAGCATCCATTATCCTCCGCTCGTCTCATACGTGATGTAGTGAGACACTCCTTCTGCTCTAGTCGAACCGACATCGCACTATTCTCCATCTTCCTACTTCTTCTCCATTCTCCCACTACTTGGAGTAGCACCAGGTGGAACCACAGCATCCCCTCCTTCCACCAAGTCGATCCACCGACCCTGAACGGGCAGACAGAGGCGCGCTCGCGCGGGAAATAAGACACCTGCTCGTTTGGGTGGTGGAGGAAGAGGAGGAGGAGGAGGATTACCGCCGCCCCATTTCGCACCGCCACTCGAACCCCCACAGCGGCAGACGTGTTAGGCCGTGTTCGACCAGGTTGCGCGAAGATCGAATTAGAGAGTATTTCTATTTGCGCTATCTCTACGTGCCTTTGAGAGTACAGCTCAGTCAAAATATCCTTTCTTCGGGCAGCGCATCTCCCATTTCCTCCACTTCCTCCTTCTCCTATTCTTCACACGTCGTCATTAGCCCCTTCCTCCGCCTTTCACAAAGCTGGGTGCTAAAAAACCTCAGCTTTGATGTCTGAAACCTCCCTCCATTCCTCTTCCTCCATCTCTACATGTTCTCTTCCGTTGCAGTAGTCTTCTCCTCCTCCTCCTTCTCCTCCTTCTTTTCCACTACCCGTCGTTCCCTCCCACTGCCCTGCAGTCCTTCTCTTCTCCTCCTCCTTCCGTCCATCGTTCGATCGAGAGAGTCCTCTCTCTTCTTCATTGGCTCTCATTTTCTCCCTCCTCTTCTCCTCTTTCCTTCCTTCCATCGATACCCCACAGTATCCTCATTCTGACACATAATAGACACATGAAGGGCCAGACAGTTGCATTCGCATCTCGTTCCCCAGTGTTTTCTCTGCCCGCCTTGTCTTGTTGATGCAGAGCGCCGTGGTCTGCAGAACTTTGAAGCTGTTTACTGGCCGGCCTTCTATAACGCTCCCCCTCCCCCTCCTCCTCCTCTTCGTCTTTTCCATTCTCCTTCTCCTGAGTATCTAACCCGATGCTATTCCTGAACGCTACTTTCTGTCTATCTGGTTACGGTAGCTATAGACGCGATTCTCCTGATTCAATATGCTGTCTCGATGGTCAGGAGTAGATAGAGGGAAATGTGTTCCCCGATTGCATACTCCGTTCGATCAATAGAGCGTGTGTGAGTATGTGTGACACCGGTGGACTTTGCACGACGAATATCCCCCTCTCCCTTCTCACCCAGTGATAAATGAGAAGAAAGGGGTAGGAAGAAGGAGAAGGGCGAAGTGAGGGTGACGAAAGGATGGAAGGTTTGTGTGAGAAGCTACAAGTTTGCCAGCCAAACCGTCTCTCAAAAAGTTTGTTTGGTTACTGGGGGTGCGGCTGAAACTCTAGATGCACTTTTTTCTGTGGATCCACGTACCGTAGTCGACGCTGGCCCTACCGTCGATCAGGAACCCACCGTAGTCCTTGGCTAGGTCAAGAGTCAGGTGAGGCGGCGCAAAGGGTAAGGAGTAGTGTGATTCATGTCACTCTGACCCACGTAGTAACTCCCCCTGCTCGTCTCATTCCTCCCGTCTCTCCCTCCTCCTCTTGCCTCCTCCCTTCTCATTCACCCCCAGCCGCCGCCAGCCAGTTCACTCCTCTGTCTTTTCCCGCGCGTTTCGCAATCTCTTCTTTCTTTTATTAGATCGCGGCCCTCCAACTTTTCTTCCCTCCAAGATTCACAAACTACCGTTGTTCCCAAAACGTCAGTAATCTACCGTACCCTTCTCGGAGTGTCCCGAATAGCAGATACCCATAGCACTCTCGGCAATGAGCCGAAGCGGAGGAGGATGAAGTGGGGTAGGAGGAGGAAAAGGAGAGAAGGGAGAAAGAATCCATTGACTTTCCCCTCCTCTCGCTAGCCGATGCGTTCTATTTTCTCCCTCCTCCCCCTTCTTCTTCCTCTCACTCGCATCGCTCGCTCGCGCGCTAGCCAGTGCCCAGGCTCTTTTGATTACATTTCTCCCTCCTCCACTCCCTCCCCCTTCTTCCATCCTCTGCCATCCACCACTCTTGATCTCACCTCGCTCCACCTCCCCAATGCCCTCTGCCCCTGGCTTTCCACCTCCCATTTCCCAACCACCCCATGCCTAATCTTGATCCATGCATTTCGCAACCACCTTTGCTGCATCTCGACAGTAAAAGCGGCATCGTCCCTCCTTATTTCTCCATCCTTTCTCTTCTTCCTCTTTCGAAAGACACAGCGACACGTCGGCTATGAACAGCGGGGCAGAATGAGTCAATCGACGCGCTCTCTCCATTCCCCATGCTCTCTCGGCCTGTCTGACCGCCTAGAGAGCATGAGAAGTCAGAGAGGGCGATAAGAGGGGTCGGTGAGATCACTGGGAGCAGAGAGGAGGAGAGAGTGAATTCCCGCACTCCCCTCTCCCCTCTCCGCCATATTGTCAACGTTGTGTCCGCCGTGCCTTGCCGTGTTCACCAGTGGGGTTAGTAATGGCAGAGCGGAATGACTCTTTGCTTTTTACTAGTTCTTTCTCCTGTGATCTTGTCTTTTGCGACTCTAGAATGTTCTAAAAGATTTGTGAGTAATATCTGTGAGAGAGTGACGAATCTATCCTCCTCTTCTGTTCTTTCGTCGGTGACATTTTCCATATTTCTGGATCGAAGAAAAGCGAATCTTGCTCGTTCGCCTCTGATATTTGACATATTTTGAGCCTCCTACGAATCTGAGTAAAACGATAGTACGAAGTACAGAATTAGCGATACCACTGGGAGAGTGACGGCATTCATTCGTGTGTGTGCCCTCTGTTGTCGTCTGCATGCTCGCCTTCCTGCAAAACAATATCCCGCGTTCTATGTGCTTTGAGATGATTCACCCTTTCTATTACCATGTTTTGGAGTCAGTCTAGTAATCCGAACGTATGCAGTGGGCAGATGATGACGTTCTATTGTCGGTAATCTTTTGTCTGATCTTCCACTATCGTTCTCTCCATTGTGACGATGAGGTGTCTAGACGCGGCAAAAATGCTTCCCTCTCAGGCTTTCAGGCCCTTTTTTGCTATTCTCCCGGCGTGTTTCCATGCAAAAAAGGGCTGTTGGCAAGGAGTGGATTGTGCCAATTTCCTCTGAGAGAGGAATGAGAGATCTCATGACTTCCCCTATCTCGCACTTCTCCATGGGAAGCAGAAGCAGATATTGCCCTTTCCATACCCGCACTTTATTGTACTATTCGTTCAATATCGAGCCGAGTCCTCCATTATGCATGCTCTTTCGCTGTAAATTTCCCGTAGAAGGGACAGAAGGAATTCTTTAGTTTTTCTTTAGTTCTTCAAGACTCTCCCTTCCTACCAAGGGTCCATTCAAGATACCAATAGTGCGAAAACCGCTAGTCCATAGAACGTTCGCGGGTTTTGCCCACGCTTGCACAGCCTTATCGCTCATTCTTTCTCGACGATTCCATCACTCTCACCAGTCAGACAGAGCGAGAGAGCAGGCGCATTCGAGAGAGATATACGATCGCCTGTTCTCTATCTTTCACCTATCGCTAGTTCGCTCGATTCGCCCATACCTTCTCCTCCCTTCTCCCTTCTCTTCCTTCAGTTTATACCAAAGTGCACAACTCTTCTCCACTCTTTCCCAATTCCTATACTCGTTGATCACTTCTTTGTGCCGTCGCCTGTCCCAGGTCCGAATGGCCATACCATTAAGCGAATGTTGCTGCCCTTTCCTAGGTACCTCCGAGTTCGTCCCCCAGTTAGTGTTTCAATCTTTTGTCGTATTCTTCTTACTATTTCTTGCCAAGGATACGCTCACAGCGCGATTTCGTCATTGCATGGAGAGTGTGCCAGAGAGTATGCTGGGCGAGAGAAAGTTTCAGGGAAGGGGGGAGGAGGAGAGGAGGAAAGCGCGTATCTCTACCAATTCTCATTCTCAGCACGCAAGCGTGTGTGTGTAACAACGCGCTTGTCTCTTCATTATTCTCTCCGAGCCAAGCGCTATTTCGCCCCTTTTTGCGCTGGCAACTGCCAGTTTTTCACCCTTTCTCTCACTTTCCCTCCTCTCACGAGGTTTTTGTCCCTTCCTTCCTCCCCATTGCGTAAAAGTGCAAGTGAGCGCGCGCGTTGCGCTAAAGTTTTTGAGAGATTATGATCGCTTCTACTCTTCGCCGATACTCATAGTGAGTTCTAGACAGCATTCATGCGAGTATTCTTGGCTCTCATAGACCACGGCGTTCACTCGATGCACTCCTGTCCCTAAGCAGCTTCAATAATCACGATGATAGGACTTCATGGAATCCATAGGAACAATCTTCTGGCTTTCTCATTTCATTCTCAGATTCGAGAGAGAATGCCAAATCGAAAGAGTCGGACCATTCTTCCGGAATCCATAGATTGCACTGTCCTCCGCGTCCCCAGTCCTCTATTTGTACTTCCCCCCTCACTCCACCTGAATCACATGTTTTCCACCGGCCCTCCATTTTTTCCACTCTTTTTTGCTCCGCGATTTCGTCACCGCGACTCATCTTGTGTCTCGCTCTTACTAGTAAACATTCTGCTAGACAGCAAGGGAGAAAAAGAGAGCTAGTTGCGAGTGAATTTCGAAAGTCCACGCAATCGTTGTGCCATCCCCATTCTTCTTCTCACCGCGACAAACACTGGTCGGTCCGTCTGTTGCTCTGATTTTGCGCCGATTTTATCGCCGTTTTTGCAGTTTTTGCCACCGTTCGCGATCATTATCGATTGTCCGGATATCGTAATCTTTATTCACGAATTTTATTGCAGAATAGCGCAGCGATGGTCGACGCAGCAGTCATGGTTGATGCAAACGCCCGAAAGCCCGAGGAGCTCATCTGCAAGCAGGTAAGAATCCGAATCCTATAGTGCCGTCCGTGAAGCAATCACGTATACAGCGCTAGATCGACTATTTGCGAAATCATACACAGTAAGACTGCGTTGCGCAATCTTGCTTTCCGTACACGCACATCAGTGCTTAGTCGATGTTTTGCGAAAGCAGCACTACAAAAGTTGCGAAATGCAGATCGCTGACCTTACGCCGCCCGAGAGCCAGCGCAACTCCACCGAAGACTCCGATCCCTCCTCGATTGAGAACTCTGAGGAGGACGTGCTTGTGGATGTCGAGGTGCGGTTGCTTGGTCTTGATGACGGTGGTGACTCTCTCATTTCAAAATGATCTCTTGTCAAGCTACGATAGTTTGGGATAGAATCGTGTAAACTACGGTTGAAGCTTTTCGCAGTGCGCTAGCACAAACTTTCGCAAGATTCCAATCTTCTTATTGTGTTGGAAGGGACCTTGCATTGGGATCTCAACCTGGAATCTTACACTACCCTCTCCAGATGGACGACGACGAAGAGCTGATCGTCGATGAGAACCGCGTGCCGCCCGTCGCCGGCGAGGAGGAGGTCGTCATCGACGTGGGAAAGGTACGACAGTCTACAGAATCCTTCCGTACCACTTCAATGCTTTAATGACCCACACCATCTTTCAACCTCTTCTATTTCAGACCTGCGACGAACCTCCTGCGACTCCTTCATCCATCTCGGACATTATGTCCCTCACCGGTCATCTGTCTCCTTCCATCCTCGCCACTGCTTCGCCTTCCCTGACGGTGGCCAGCGCGGTCGCGTCGGACAAGGTGGGTTACATCATCGGCAGGGTTTAGTTAACTGCAATCTTAGGTGATGGCCAATGGCAAGAGCAGTCTATTGTCGCCTGGTTTCGGTAGTCTGTACTGCTAGGAGACGGCCGCTGTAGTGCTACCGCTATAGTGCAGTGTTGCCACTGCAGCTGACCTCGAGCCGCCTGCCGTGGCAAAGTTTTGCGAACTTTACAATCATTACCTTGCTGCTCTATGATTTTACGCGCTTTTGTGTCGCACTATCGCGTGATCTTCAGCAACCTTCTCTCTTCTAATGATCAAATTTTCGTCTCCCCCTCTATCTTTCGCCTTATCGCTGAACAGGCGCACGTTGCGTTAGATAACGAAATGTCATCGTTGGATGCTTGGCGCACTGACCCTGCACTAATCGACTAGAATACAAGCGGAACTGAGAATACTAGCGGAACGATAAAATGAAGTCTGAAAATTCGATATTCAGGCGAAGCTTCAGGCCAAGCAGCGCGCCATCGCTACGGCTATCGAGAAGTACGTCGAGAAGAAGGGAGGCAACCTCTACCCGACCAGAGAGGACAAGGAGAAGATGGCCGAGGACCTCGCTGTGACCTACAACCAGGTATCATTTCGAAACTATTACGGTAGTTTGGTCTACAGTACCCCTCCCCCAGTTGCCTGCCTGCTATTTCGAGATTCACCCCATAGAGTCAAGGCCGCGCGCGGGAACACCAGCAATTTCTTTTCCATCAATCCACTTTTTTGCACACACCACACAGACGATAATTTCACTCGCTGACCTCTGCGAGAGTGGCAGAGGGGCAGAGTTTTGTAATTCGCCATCGAATCTGTGCAAATATCGAGAGAATCTGCGTCTCTTGCCTAGGGGTGATGCAATCATGTATGGTTGTGTCGTTCTCATCGACGAGAGAGTATGTGGAAAGAAGAGACGATGATTCCCAATCCAATCGTTCATCGTTCTCCCCACTTTTGCTTCCTTGTTCGGTTCTCCCGAGCGAGATAGGCCGAACGGGTTTATTGGTTTGCACTTCTCTCTTCTTTCTATTCTTCTTCTCTTCTTTCTTCTCTTCTCCCAGACGCGACCCCCAGCTCTAAACCTCTCCCTTTCCCACAGTGTGTTCTATCGATCATTGATCTAACCAGTCTAGAGCACTAGAGCACGTTCGAACAAAGAAGCGCTCGTAATGGATAGACGCTCTCAGTTCGGTGCACTATCTCGCTCCTTACCCCCAGTATGGAATAGAATAGTGCAGCATTCATCAGTACCGAGGCTGATTTACATGAATAATGTAGAGCAAATTGCAATGTTCCATCTGTTTCGGTCTACCCTTCACACCCTTCCAAACCATTCGTTCCTCCATGTTTCACACGCGCTAAGCCCCCAGGGGATTAGAGGAAAGCCTCGCAAAAAGATAAACTTTCGGAATCTTCTTCTCTCTCCGACCCCCAGTGAGAACTCGTAAAGATGTAAGGAGATAGGGCAGTCTTTGTCTGTGAAAGAGGGAGCAGATGCAGGGACTCTCTCGATTCCGCACGATCTCTCATCTGTCAGAGTAAGAGAGAAGTGTAGAATGAAGAGAGTGCCGTCTGCCCTATGCACAAAGAACCATTAAGTAGATCAATCTTCCTTCTCTTCTCCTCTTCTCCCCTGTCCTCTTCTTCTCCGATTCGCACAAGAGAGGAACAGATAGGAGGCAATTTCGACCGACTCTTTGCCTCAGTCTCTCACTTTCACACGATCTCTAACTTTGTCTGATTATGAGAACACCTAGAGAAGGAGAGAGTGAAACATCCCAAGTGTCGTCGCTGCCCGGTCCCAATGATCGTTAGGATCTCTCGAGTAGTGTTCAACGGGAAGGGAAGAGATAGACGGAGGTAGACCACCGGGATCAATACCGTAGGCTGGGTGCATCATGTACTGAATATCTCACGAAGAGAGATGCTGTAGAATACGCTCCAGAATCTTCTATCGTTACCAGTGCATGTACAGACTTCACTTAGAGACGAAGGACTGTGAATGAACCCATTCCTTCTCTCAGGTCAATCGTTGGTTCGCGAATCGTCGTCGCAAGGTGACCAAGCACCGCAAGATTCTCGGCTGCGCCTCACCCATGCAGCGAAAGGAAGAGAAGAAGGAGGGAGAAGTGAAGGAGCGGGTACGTTGGGACATTTTAAAAATCGACACGGTGGTTCTTCCGACCAGTATCGAATAAAAGTAATGAATCCTAAATGAGTAGGGAGAGGAGCGGGTATGGTAGCTTTGGGCATTCTTAAACCACTATAAAGTAGATAGTGCTGATAGTTCCTAATAGGTTTACGTAGGCTTATGGAGAATGATGTAGAGGTAAAGTACATAAGATCAGTTTTTGAATTCCTAAAACGTAAAAGTTAACGCATTCTCTTCAGGACAACGTCGACGAGTGCATCGAAGCGATCATCGAGGAGACGAGGAGGAAGAGGAAGGCCGAGGACGATCTTGGTGGGTTCATTTACTATTCACCGGCTCTCGGCTTTCCCCGGCGTTCTGTCAGCATCCTGTCCCTCTCTCTGTCGCTCAATTGCCTGTCGTTTCTCTCTACTAGCCCATCATTGTCTCACACTGAGTGATGAGCGACCTACCACCACCCCCTCTTAGTCTAAGGGTCAATTACCCCGGACACACCTGGCCGGTTATGCCCCCGCTTAGGTCCCTCTCATTTATATCCCGGCGTATGGGAGTCTCGAGTGCCAATTTGCTGGCGCCCGCTCTCTCGTGAATCTATAATGAAGTCGCTCTAGGCAGTCTGTGTTCTCTCCAATTGCGCTCCGACTCGTTGAAGTATACTCATAGAGATTTCTAGAGAACATGTGAAATGAAGAGAGTTAGAGCCGTTTCCCCGGTTTGCAGGGTTGAAGGATGCGCGATGTTCCCAGCACTAGAGATGGCCCGATTGCGAGACTTTGAACGCGAGAGCGACACTAGAGATAGAGAATGGAATAGAGAGAATATGGACACACAGAGGCTCTCTTAGGAAATGCGAATTACCTCTTATCCCCTCTCCCCATTCATTTGGCTCTCTCTCAGTTCTCTGGTATTGAATGGAAGATCTTTATTGGTCCACTCTTTTCCACTTACTGTCAATACTGCCCACATTCAATGCCAATCATGCCCATCCTGATTTACGACGCGAATTACCATAGTGTGGGGTGGTCCTCGATAGGGTGAGTGCTCTTTCACCAATAGTACGTTGAATGGGAGATCAGGGGAGATTATCGATCGACGATCTTGAGTGGAGCGGAAGTTTTTGCTCCTCGTCCGCACTAGAGCCTCTCACAATTGGATGTACTATCTCGCAGGTGTGGAAAAGAGAGAGCGAGCTAAGGGAAGAGAATGAGAACATTGCCCCCACTCTAATCCGACCCTCTCGGGGTCACTCAACAGAGAAGAAGGAAGAAGAAGAAGAACATAACACTCGAGTTTCCCTCTCGAGGATCTACTTTCTTCCTTAGTCGCCCACCTACTCTAGTTCTTGTCACTTCTTCAACTCCATCTGCCTCATTCTATATTTACTTGATTTCTTCTTCATCCATCCCCTAAGCATACCATAGATCGGCTCTGACTACTGGCTGTGAACACAATAGTAGTGGCTACCAGCCGGCGCACTCTCTTCTCTCTTCATCATCTCTCCTCCTTCCCCTCCTCCTTTCTCCTCTCTTCTCTCTCACACTGCGGCAGATGTCGGGCACTGGTAGCTAGGCTACTCATCTGTCCTTCCCTCCTTGGCCCAAATATCGATCAATTTGCCCCCAATCGATCAGTTTGCGCAGCTTGAGCCTGTTTGCCTCTGGTCCGGTCCCCATTGACCACTCTTATCGATCGTTGGCCCTCTCAAAGAGCCTGTGATTCATCAATCAAAGGAATCGAGAATGAATCACTGTTATCACCTCTGATCAATCTCCTGACTCACACGCAACTTTACAATCGGAACTAGGGGAAGGATGGGATCACTTCTCTCGTCTTCTTCTTGCAAGATCCTTTGGGACAGCTGCGTGAAATGATGAGATTTCATCATCAACTCGAGCACTCTTACGAGGTTTTACCTTGAGTTCCCCACGTTCTTTGGCTCACTTTTCCCTTCGGTTCTCTGTTTGCACAGTCACTGGCAACACTGCCCTTTCCTTCAAAGAGGGGATGGCAACCTCCGCTTTCCGAAAACTCTCTCGGCAGTTGGGCAGGCAAAAGAACCTGCAGAGCGAGGAGACGCACTCTCTAGTTGATCCGTCCTAGGGGACAGGGCCCAAACGCTCTATTTGCTCGATCGCTCGCGTTCCTCCACAGAAAGCGCCTCGGTTTCCCACCGTCTCTCCGATTCGCGCGCTCTCTCCTCCTCCTCTTTAAACGATACTGATTCACCCGGGACGAACGTATTTCTTCCTCCATCTTCACGATCACAACGCGCGCTCTTGTACAGTGAAACCGCTGTAGTCTCGTCGCTTCATGCTCTTCGGTGGTTAAAGAGAGAAACCAGGGAACTGGTCACTATCACTCGGGGCGGACCTGTCCCACTCATCCCCTCTTCTTCCATCCACTCTAATCCCTACCTAGCCCGGTCAGCACCAATCCATGCTCCGTACGCATAAGTAATCCCCTTGTCACGTCCTTTATTACCCTAGTGTTCATTCAATCCAATGATGGATGGTAGGTCATTGAACGTCTCGAAGAAGAAGATGCAGATACAATCTTCTCCCTGTTTGGACATGTTGCGCATAATCTTCCTCGAGATCTGTCTTCACCTTCCCTTCACTCCTCTTCTTCTACCTTACTCCTCTCAACCTCCACTCCTCCCCGAGTTCACGGTCCATTATAATGTAGTGTCCTTCACTCTTTTTGTGCCGTAGTCCCTCCTCCTTTCTTTCTCTTCCCTCCCCCAGTTCCTTTCGACCATTTCGCGTTCGCTCTGCTCTCAATTCGTTTCCTTCCATCCTACTAACGCGCTATTGATTGAAAGGCACCGTAACCTAGTCTAGAGATGTGGTCCCGAAGATGGAATTGCCGGTGCCAGTCTCGAGTAGTCTGTCATTAGCGGTAGCCGTAGTAACCTCGCGGCTTCATAAGAAGGCAGCGGGTAAATAATTACGTATCGCATGCGCGAGAGAGTTGTAGTCTCCTATTGACTACGATTCTCCGTTTCTTACATGTCTACGATAGAGGATGGCAATGGTTCTTGGTTCCCAAAACCCTCTTTTTTTCTCCTTCCTCTCTGGTAGATCAATAGCCACAGCGGGGAAGTGGGGAGAGGGAGAGATGGGGGATGGACGTTGGTTGGTAGAGGCTGGCTCGGGCGGGACAAGAGAGAGACGAGTGGGGAGGTGAGAGAAGAGATGAACGCTCTCTTCTTCTATTATAATGGCTATTCAAAGCGCTGGGAGGAATCGTAAGATTTTAGGGTGGAGAAGGAAAGATTGACCATGGGGCTATCTTTGTACTGATCGATTTCACTCGTCATTATTTGCAATAGTGATTAGGATGGCGAGCGATTACAAGGAATCTCTAGTAAGAATGATACACATGCCTTCCATCAGAGAGTATGAGAGAACATGTGCAATTGAGAGTCATGATCTCTATCACCAATTGTCTAGTACAACCATCACTATCACTGTTCGTCCTCCTTATCTTATCAATCAACCAATGCGCGAGATTCCCCCACGTCCACCCACTCTCTGATTCCATCTCTCTTTCCCGCACCATCCCCACTATCTTTCCTCCACTCTCATGTCCACGTCCCATAGAACATTCCAGACGGGTTTTACTCATGGCGCGATGTATCGATGAATCGATTACCGTACCCTACCATATCCTCATCATTATCGATTGCAGAGTCGGAGATGCACCAGGCACAGCACAACGTCGAGGGCATGCTGCCCGTCGAGGATGGACAGTACATGCAGGTACGACATTGATTATTAATTGAAATACGGTAGATATCGATCAATGAGTGAATACGGTAATCTTCCGTTCAGGAGCAGGACCCGATGGGAGCACCTCCTGGCGCGTCCGCCACGATCGCCCTCCTAGCCGCGGCCATGGCCCAGGGCAACATGAATCAGGTACGATATTCTCACTAATTCCAGAAAATTGGCTCCCCGTCAAAATTTGCATTACGCTCGAATAATTTCCAATTGTTGGAGCCAACTCAAATATTTTGAATTGCAGGTCTCGCCCTTCCTGCTCGCCACGGTCATGTCCAACCCGCAGCTGACGATGCTCCTCCTGCAGCAGGTGCTGCAGCAGCAGCAGGCCTACCATGAGCAGGTCAGCATATTGAATTTATTAAAAAGATTTTCGAAATGTTCCGAGTCGCCAAGCGAGTATCAAATCATCTGAGGTGTTGAAATAAAGCAACACGCGTGAAGCTTATCTGAACATTTTTTTCGAGAGTCCATCATTTCGAGTAGCTGGATAGGCTTCACCCCTATTGTAATAGGTTTTCCGGAATTAGAAGTAAAAATAATTAAATCAATTATTTGCAGCTCGCTCAGCAGCAGGCGCTGTACGCCCAGCAGGCCGCAGCTGCAGCAGCCATGGCCTCGCCCCAGCACCATCATCACCATCTCAACGCGCATGGACGTGAGTACATTTCTCAGTTATCGCACCTATTTCCCGGTTCTTGCTCCAGCGTCAAATTTTGCATTACGCTTTATTTATTTCCGATTTTCGGCGCGAATTCGTATATTTGAATATTGCAGACGCGACGTGGATGTCGCCGCCCATCTCCGAGTCTCCTCTAGAGGAGCTCAGCGACCAGTCGTCGACCTCCGACTTCTCGCCGAGACCCTCCTCGCCGCGCTTCAAGGTAACTTTTGACTGGCGACGACTTGGAAATCGCACCATAGAAGCACACCACTTACCGTACTATTTCCAGGACCCCCACAACATCGCGGATCCTCAGATGGCCAAGCTTCTGGCGGCCACCGACCTCTCCGAGAAGGAATCTATCGCCATCGCTGTGCTCACTGAGATGGCCAACATGGGCTACTAGACGCTACCGTACCCGCGTGTCCTTCCACCATTCTGCTCTTTAGCAAACCTCGTACTAACACACCACCACCACTTACCGTACCCTACTCTCCGTACACACCGCATATTTGGTTCCCAGTCGGCATGTGTCGGAATTTTTTTGTATTGTCGATGATTTATCGATTGATCACTTTTGTAGAAGTAACCACTTACTAACACACCCATTTCGTAGTTGTGTCGTGTAACCCCCTCTCTTCGTGAAAAAATACTAGAGGAAACTCGCAAAAACACGAGAAAAAGCGCTCCCAGAAAAGTTTCGTCGCTAAAAAAATGTGTAACGCCGTTGTATTCGTTGTAGTTTGAGTTGTTGACTAATCTTAAGTTCCGGCCCTCACCCTAGCTGTTCCCCCGCCCCATTTCCCAGACCCTTTACTGTCTATGCACCCCCTATCTTTACGTCCCCAACCAATCAGGTTTCGTACGGTGATTTACCACACGTTTGTAATCGCGAGTTTAATCGTTTCTATTGTTTTCGTATGGCCCAACCCACCCTTTACTGTCCCAACTCTATCCATTTCTTCCCGCAAGTAAAAAAACGTGAAAACCCCTAAAAATTGTATACGGCTAACCTCCGGTCCACTATGGACTAACACCGTTTCTGTATTTGTTCATTATTTGGAACCCAAGCGCAACAGCAAAACCTCTCCCAGTTCATAGATGAACAACCCACCCCTATCCGTACGTGTAAATATTCCCCCGAACACTGTATTTTCCGAGTTGCAATTCGTCGTGTGACGAATGCACACTCACCGCACCGCCCCCCTTCACACCACACCACTCCTCTTCTGATGATCTCATTTCACCCCCTTTTGAATGTAGTTTTGCCCCAGAATCGGTCGATTGTAAAATCATTAGATCGATGTTTGTGTTTCCTCGCTCCACTCTGTTAAGAATCCAATTGGACGATGAATTTTTCGAGACAACACTTGGTTGTTGGCGGCAATGTACTGGGAAATTAAAGCGAGCATCTTGAGAAGAATATAATGAGATTAAACCCAGAATATAATGAGATTAACACAATCTGATGCAATCAGTCTATTTCTTCTCTCACTCTTCGATGATTCCATAGTATCAATCCATGATAAGACCACGTGCGAAATCACATGTATGATAGTGGGCGCTGTAGTTCGAAATACGAGAAATCGTGTCTTCAGCGTCTCTAGAAGGTTTCTAGAAGGTTGCTAGAAGGCATAATACTCCTCCGTATCTTCTTGTGGAGTTTATCTCGAAATATTATTGCCAGCGGAACGCTGTCATAATGAATAGAGTCACCCCAACTCCACTTCACCATTGTTGGCCAATGGGATCAAGATAATAGTCCGGGTTGAGTATTCTATGGAATTGGAGAACGATTGGATTGACCTTAGGCATATGATGCATTTATAATGACAATGACCTAGTGTATTTTGTGCCCTTGAAACTTGATCGGAATAGTGAAAAAGCCCATTAAAGCTCGGAATTGAAGAATTATTGCTTATCTACATGTGCAAGTCTTAACTTGCTAGCCATTGGCACATCACTTCGGCACATTATTTTTATTGTTCCCTGTTTTGGTCACCTATCACATCTCTTTTCCCCCACCGCATAGTATGAGAGAGGCTATCCTTTCGATATTTTTAGTCACTAATCAGCTCACCATCTCTTCCTTGTGCGCGATATCTCGTCCATTTGCTACGTGTGAAACGCATTGGAATCGCTGCAAGAATGGCCAGGGAAAGTTAGCAAGTTATCAGCACAATGGCAAGGGCATAAAAAGGGATGGGAGGAGGGCTGGTCACTCCAAGATGATCCGCCCCTCCTTCATCTTCTCTCTTCTTCTTGCCACTGCGCTTGCCTGCGCTCCTCACAAGCCCGAACGTCCTTCCAGGCCAGGTTAGATCTGTTTAATCTGTTCTTCGATTCGTAGCTGTCCATTGATATCTAACGGTACTCTCACAGGTCTCTGCAGTATAGGATCAAGTCAACGTTAATCTGTTCAGTTACACCGTCACCAACGGCGTGCACGCCTCTTACAAGATTGTACGAGAAAGCGAAGTGCGAAGCGGAGCCCTCCCAGAAAGGGTTTGTTGTAGAATTCACGGATATTCGTCTCCCGATTTCACACACTCTCTCGTTACTCTGACCGACTAGAGAGTGTGTGCATTAAAGAGACGATTATCCTTGAAACACGAGCAAACTAAAGACGAAAACTGCGAATTCTACAGGTACACATGCACCGGCTTCCAATGCACCTCTGCCGCCTTCACCTGCGAAGCCGGATACACGCCACTCATCTCGAGTGATGTGAGTATCTCAAACGCCATGACAGTACGAAATAACCGAAATCGCACATCGTTCTTCGATAAGAAGAGGCTTTCATTCCCTAATGAGGAAAACTCCTTTTTAATCCCTCCTCTGCAGCACAAAGGACTCTTCTTGAACTCGATTGAGTGTGACACAGCGACCGGCGAATGGATATACAATTCCAGAGGTAAGGATTTTCAGTTGCATTTGCTAATAATGAGTGCCGCTGAGCTCTCTTTTCTGGGTATAAATTACGGAAGACTGGTGTATTCAGCTCATCGCATATTTACAGACCCTCAAATAAGGAAGAACAATTACTTCAGATATGGGCAAGTTGTCTCAAGCGGATGTGGATAAGCACATGGTGGACAATAATTACGAGTACGCGTGTGTCAGCAAGAAGTGATCGCCCAATCTCGGATTGATCTCTCTGATCAGCCAGCCTCTAGTTCTCTTGATTGGGTCATTCTCGTTGGATATTCAAGTTACTTGATGTACGTAATAAATCATGAATCAGTGTATGTGATCGTCAGGATGCTATTAACAAGTGGTTTATCGATACGACTGAAGTATCACTGGAGCATATCCGTCGTGCTCACACCATATCGTCGTCGACATCGTCATCCACGACCTCGCGCGCGGGAGCACGCTAAAACTTGCTCAATTAC
Organism: Pristionchus maxplancki; assembly: GCA_900490775.1. NCBI lineage: Eukaryota > Metazoa > Nematoda > Chromadorea > Rhabditida > Neodiplogasteridae > Pristionchus > Pristionchus maxplancki. The sequence goes on from LS573740.1 coordinate 116,547, forward strand.
GTCATGCGCGGCTCCGGCCGCGATGCCTCTCGGTCCTCCCTTTCCTGGTCTCTCACATGATATCTATTGTCATAACTTAACATGGCGGATCCAAATGAATGGAGTCTAATAACACGCAGCAACGTCGAGGCCAAACTCACCCCTCTTCTGACGGCCGAAGTGAGGCGTCTGCCCGTGAAGCAGAATAGCAGCAGCACGACGGGTAGGCAGAGGCACTCGACGACGGAAACGACGGAGAGACCGAGCCAGAGTCCGGCCTGACCGCCGATGTCGTTGAGCGCGGTGGAGAGCTGAAAGGACGCATCTTTGGTCAGTTGACTCATCAACAGTTGATCAGTGTATTCCGTTGTGGCTACAACGATTTTAAAATAGTCCGAACATAACATAATTCCACAGACTAAAAGCGGTTTGATTCGATTTCTACGCAGTACGACTTGAGACTTGACAGCTCGGAATTCAACAAAACCCATAATATTACTGCGAACTTCCCTACGTGTTCTTAATTGCTGCCCATTTGGTCATCACTTCGTCAAGTGAATGTATTTTTTACATTTCCCTGTTTTGGTCACCTTTTGCCTCTATTTTTCCCACATCGCATAGCATGGGAAAGGCTATCCTTTCGATCTTTAGAAAGGTATGATCGCCAATCCACTCACTCCTTTCCATCTCTCTCATTTTGCATATGCCCTCTCGTCGGACAGAGAAACGAGGGAGCATGCAAAATGAGAGAGTCGGTCTATTCCTCATCTCATCCTTGTGCGTGATATCTCGCAAACGCGTTGCGTGTGAAACGCAATGAGGAAGGATCGTGAGAGGAAGTTAGCAAGTTATCAGCACAATGGCATGGGCGGATAAAAAGGGATGCGAGCAGGGCTGGACACAGCAGCATGCTCCGCCTCTCCATCGTCTTCACCCTCCTCCTGGCTACTGCGCTTACCTGTGCACCCCACAAGCCCAAACGTCCATCCAGACCAGGTTTGACCTCTTTTATTTGAGGTTATTTTTTCACTTATTGCGACACTCTCAAAGATCTCGGGAGGGTGACGTTACGGCAACGACATTACGGCAACGGGCCATAACTCTCCTCAAACTTGAGATAACCACTCAAAAAAATTTCCGCTAGGTGTGTCAAAATTTAGCTACGTAACCGACCCGGTTAGAGGTCGATAACTTCATTTTCAAATTTATTCACAAACCCCATTAAACTCAATTTTCCAATTTTTGAACTAGCCCATTCGATTCGTCTTGAGATTTGGGTTCGAATGAGCTATATCCCAAATTTGAGAAGCTACGCAGTATCGAGTTATTTTCCTTTGCGCAACGCCGTTGCCGTAATGTCGTTGCCGTAATGTCACCCTCTCAAGATCTCTGTTAGGCCAGCGGCGTGCGCCATTGCTTAGAATGTACAGTTTATAGGACCAAGTAAAAGTTAATCTGTTCAGTTACCCCGCAGCCGAAGGAATGTACGCCTCTTACAAGATTGTACGAGAAAGCGAAGTGCGAAGCGGAGCCCTCCCAGAAAGGGTTCGTTGTAGAATTCACGGATATTCGTCTCCCGATTTCACACACTCTCTCGTTACTCTGACCGACTAGAGAGTGTGTGCATTGAAGAGACGATTATCCTTGAAACACGAGCAAACTAAAGACGAATACTGCGAATTCTACAGGTACACATGCACCGGCTTCCAATGCACCTCTGCCGCCTTCACCTGCGAAGCCGGATACAAGCCGCTCATCTCGAGTCGTGTGAGTATCTCAAACGCCCTGACAGTACGATGGTTGGGCTAACTTAAATCTCGCATAGATTATCTATAAAAAGAGGCCATTGCATGATTGCATAATAAGAAAACACATCCCGCCCCTTTCATCCCCGCCCTTACAGTATGACGGACTCTTCTTGAACTCGATTGAGTGTGATACAGCGACCGGCGAATGGACGTACAATTCT
>LS573747.1:0-40197 GCA_900490775.1 Pristionchus maxplancki
CCCTTTCCCTCTCCTCTCGCTTTCTCCCTCTCACCCGGTGTGCCTTGCGCGCGTGGTTTTCGTGGCATGGCTTTAGTTAGAGATGAGATATTCACAAACGGTAAAAAGCATGAGGTTATTGGGTCCCTGAGGAACAGTTTGAACACACTTTTGACCCCGTGGTGAGAATTCGGCTATGTGCGTTGTGGCCCCTAGCTATGGTTTTTCGAAAACTGAAATTCCGGATTGCAATTGAAATGTTTTTATCAACCTCGGCATGCAAGCAACTTTTTATCCTAACCTATCTCTGCAATCATCATCAACAAGCCATCTCATATTCAGAAACAATTCATAAAATAACTTCATGTTAGTTTTGATAAACGGAAAAGCATGAGAAGCTCAAACCTTCTTTTTTCCAACGTGCGCTTGAGACTTTCGCAAGCCAGGTGAGATAACATCATTCATTCGTTCGTTGGTATGTTAATAATCGACAGCAGTTTTCCGTATGGATCACTTTTTATTGCGAACATCGACTTCAACTACTCTCGAATCAGTGAAGTTGTGTGAGATATTGCTTGTTGTGCTTTTCGATATGCTTTTCGATTTCGAACTTCCTTGCCGAACAAAGGATAGAGAGACTGATCCCTGAAGCCACCACATAATCAAAGTTACTGTGTTTCAGACCTGGATTATCGGCAGGGTCCAGTATCCGAAAGAAATTCCCAGAGTGAACAGATCCAGCTCGCACCCATGCATCAACAAGGCGAAAGTTACGCAGAGCGGCGGCAGAATAACCGCAAGCGGCAGGAAGTTCTGAAAAGCTTGAGTAGGAAGATAAGACGTGTATCCAAACCTGAACCAGTAACATCATAATGAATTTCTTGTGCATTTGCAATGTCTTTGTTGATAAGATGACGTTGGGGAATCGAACCACCAAGTGACTGTGGTAGATGCACCACCCAAAGATCGCGTAAGAGATCAAATAAGTGGGAATAACGACGTATAGACACAGCACTCGCATCGATGTGGGCTGTACAATGTTTCAAACTTTTTTTAGCCTACCAGAAAGTCAAAAAACGTACGTGCTCCTCGGATGGAGTGAGCAAAACTCCGAGTGCAACGAAACGCTCGCCTGGCGTTAGTTCGTGAACACGAATCGTGGTCTCATCGAAAAGCGGAGAGGAAAAACACAGATCCAAATAAGGCTGAATGTGAAATCGAGATATCAAATTAATATCAATCCGAAACGATTACGATTGTCCAAGTCAGCATGATTGCACAAATGCCATAAGAAATCGTAAATCGCATCCACGGTGATAAGTGCGGCCTGAGAATGAGCCATCTTATTCTCGATTGTCAAAAAAAGCAATAGTTTTTAATGACCTCATATGTTTAGTAAGTGTGAGATATTGCAGTACACACGAGCCAGGTATCAACTGCCAAACACAACACTCGATTAATAGAGAAAATTCTATAACAAAATAGCCAGCCTTCTGAATAGTAAGAAAAAATAATGGTCTACACTTTCATAAAATGAGACCTCGTGAACAAACGCTAGAGGACCGTACAGAACATGGAAGAATTGGTTATCGTGATATATTTGCACCTGTAAGAAAATAAGAAAACCTTGTAATGTGAGGAAAAATAAAAATCATTAAATTCAAATAAAACCCGAGATAACTGTTCAGAGCAAAAGTGATCTCACGGTATTTGACAGTCCAGATACTACAGCTGCAAGCAACATCCCTTGCAGCGATGTTATCGTTATAGAGGCACGAAATGTCGTGAGATTGGTACGATATTTCATGCACCAAATGTGATAGATAGTGATGAAATTAATAGTGACTCCAAGAAGACCTCAAATAAATTTGTTGTTGGATGAACTCACATGGACATTTCTACCTTCTACTGAAGTTACGACTCGAATAAGTAGTGACCAGAAAGACATCGTGAATTGTATAGCACAATGATCGTTCCTTACCTTGGATATGCCATTGAATGAGATAATTAACACACTGCCCACTACATTCAAACATGTAATGCAGCTGTAAAATGTAGGGGAATTACTATCGACCATCCAATTAATCTGATAAATGAGCATCAAATATTTCACCTGTATACAAAATGAGGAAACTCACCATTGTCTAGGTGAAACATCAATAGTAATCTCCAACACAAATATAATTCAATATAGGCACCGTTAATTCCTTCTTCACATGCAAACCAACGCCCAAATTGAAAATAAATACTCTTTATCATAAATTTAATCAGCATTGAATTTTACAACTTTTTCATTATTTACGCTATCGTCGTATTTCTCTCGAGATCAATCAATACTCTCATCACTGCCTCTTCTCTAAAGGGAGGTGCAGTGACTTGCACTCCCAGAGGAAGACCGACCGAGTCCTGCAATGGCATGCCCATTACCTCGCTTCCTCTTTTTTGTAGATGAATAGTCGAATTTCCTAACCTTGCTGAACTTCTTTGCCATCGTGTACCAGGGATCACTTGTCGGATAGTTCTCGAGATTCTTCTCGTCCTGCTCGTTCCAAGTGCCCACCTGTTCATTTTAATTAGAATTAGCTCATTGCAATTTACTTGGTAATGAGAGACGTGTTGTCGCTTACCCGACATACACCAGCTCCAAAGTCGAGCAGGTTGTACAGCGCTGTGTAGGAACAGGCAGCGGAGAGATGAAGAGGCGCCTCGTGAGGAGGGGCTGGCATTACCTATAGAAGATGAATTGGAAATTTAGACGTTACAAGTGGAATTCTCACCTGTGCTGGACACAACAGCATGTCAATATTTGCCTTACGCATCTCCTCCACGAATTTCGCTCGATACAGTTGGATGGACGCGTAGTCTTGCCGCAGCTCTGAAACAAATTTTGATGAATGAAAGGCTCAAATAAAAACGCACAAAATTGAAGAAACCCCTCACCAACACTAGACTTGGTCATGGAGCGCATGAACTTCGCCAGACGCCAGTATCCGAGTGCTCCGGCGACACAGGCCACCGATCGCTGGACGAAGATGGGCACTCGAAGGGGACGAAGAGCTGAGAGGAAGATCGCCGGTGGCAAATCCTGAACTTTCATTTATTGTACTTACTAAAGTAGGGGAAAAAACCTCTTCGATGCTTCCCATGAGACTGACTCCGCCGTCGACGGTGAGGGCGGAGACGTACACTCGGATCATCTCGGGAACGTCGGGAGGAGAGAAGGGCACGACGCTGTGGCCTGCAAGCTATTAGGTCAAGGACGAAGCAGCTTCCACATCAACCGATTTTTTCAGTGTGTGATTTTCTAGGGTGAGACTTGCAAACGAGTAATTAGTTTCGAATAGAATGTTCCAAACAGCTCAGAAACGGCATTGTCTTACCTTGCTTCTGCAGTATTTCCTTCGCCTCCTCAACGACTCGCACGCAGCCGGGAGTCGGGTCAAACCAGCCGTCCGTCGTGTAGTAACCTGCGAATACGCCCTCATCGACACATGAATTATCAATAACCACTCACCAATTCGATACTTGCGGCCCTCCTCAAACTTGTCTGCTTGCCATCCGACCGGCGGCTTGTATGGATCTCCTTCCGAGACGAGGGAACTGCTCCAGAACTGCCTGGAAAGTTACTACGTCAGCGAGCTCAATAACAATGCAAAAACATAATTAAGGAAAGCTGATCTTGCATACTTGAGAATTTCGGAGCACGTCTCCACAGAAGCAGCCATCGGTCCCTCGTTCGCCTCGATGAGTGGGTAGCCGCCACCGCGGCGAGGACTGCAACGAGTCTACGTTTGCAAAGAGGTGCAAGTGATGATTACCCCTTGTAGCCTTCGTCAATCCGCAGTAGCGAGAGACGCGCGGATGACGGCTGAAATGATGAGGTTTTGATGTAAAATCTAGACACCGTACCTTCACTCCAGCGATTCCAGCATAATGGGCGGGCATTCGGATGGATCCTCCGACATCACTGCCGATTCCGAGAAGAGAGCCACCCGCTGCGATCAGCGCCGCCTCGCCTCCTGCAGTCAATATTGGAGGATGAGCACATTTCGGTGATATACGTACCAGTAGAGCCTCCGGGCGTGCGGCCTACCCGATGAGGGTTTTCCGTCCAGCCTGAAATGTAGATTGATTTTTTTACTGGACTTTACTGGAGAGAGAGGCACACCTACCGTAGATCTCATTTCCGCAAGTGTACGAAAGCAGTGAAAGCGGGACGTTCGTCTTCACGAAGGGAACAGCTCCTGGAATAATGGTGGTTTATTATTGAACTGATGGTTTATTAACGAGTGAGGGAAGATGTTTGAATACAAAGATGGAACCAAATATTTGGGAAGCTGGATCTCTTTACCTATCGAACCTTCTACGGAGATCAAAAGGAGAATCCAATGCGCTTGGTTAGCATGGAGAAACATCGGTCATCTATTGAAACATCATACTGTAAGCAAAGATATAAGAAGGCGAGCATTCAATGCTTGTATTATGCCGACCACTTTGTATGGCTGTGAAAGTTGGGCAATGCGAGAATCTGACAAAATCATACTCGGTATTGCGCAAAGGAAAATGGAGAGAAGAATGAGTGGAATAACTTGGCGCGACCGATGGAACAACGACAGAGTTAGAGCGGAAACAGGAGTTGTAGATTGGATTGAGGAAGCCACTAGAAGGAAGATACGATGGGCGATAAAATACGAAGAATGGAAGACACTCGATGGACCAGAAGAATGACGATATGGATACCTTACGACCATGTCAAAAATATAACTCAAGGACGACCGCGCGAAAGATGGAGGGACGAGCTTACAAGAAGAAAGGGCATTAATTGGTGGAGTATGACTAAAGAAGAATGGAATGCCTAGTCCCTGATCAGCGCAACTTTGCGACCCTGATAAATTCTGTATTCTGTATTCTGTATTTTTGAAATTATTGCGAATAAATTCGCTGAAACAACGCTCACCCAGTTGCTTGAGCATCTCCACCGTAGGCGCGTCTCTTGTCGACGGGAAGTGAATGCTGCCCGCGTAGCCCCATGTCTTGTCCGTGCCCGTTACCTGCAATGGTTGATTACCCTTGATTCTGTACGGAATTTTGAGGTTGAGTAATTCACAGAGTAGACTCACCCCAATGCTCTCCTTGATGGAAACTGGCAGTCCGAAGAGGGGAGGAAGCGTCTCGCCCGCCTTACGACGACCATCCAGAGCTCGAGCTTGCTTCACAGACTCCTGCAAAAAAAAAGAAGTTTTTGAATTCTCGACCCATTGACGCGCTGTATCTTTTGTCTCAATCAATCATCTCCCACTCAAGATAAGAACCAGGAAATGGCGAAGACGCGGTCACCTTGATGTACATCGTCACACAGTTCGTCCTCTCGTGAGCTGCCAGCGACAGGCCAATGTACGTGACGACCGCCTCGAGAGAGGAGACATCGCCCGATTGGAGGGCGGCTGAAATGAGAGGGAATGAGAAATTTCGCTTAATTAGTTGTTGTTTTTAGTGACATTTTTGCAAGAAAAATGCTCACCTAGCAACTGTTTGAAGTCCATCGCCCCGATCTCCTTTCTTCTCTCAGCAGGGACCTTCTCTGCCTCAGCTCGAGCCCATTCGAGTAATTCTTCTCGCTCATTCTTCCGTTGAGCGATTTTGCCGGAGAGATGAGCGACTCTCTAGAATGAGATTTATGATTCATTTTAAGGTTGTCAAGGGGTTTTGGCTGTACCTTTGCTCGTTGTTGTCTCTGGTAGACAAACCAACCAGCCAAGCCGAGAGCAATCGACACGAGGACGATTAGCATCTGTGACATAACAAATGAACAGAGCGAACACGCGTTTGACAATGAGTGAGGAAACAATACTTGAAACGAATGAGTCAATAACCAGCGAACAACGCTAATTTTTGTAACGACGATAACATGTGAAGTAGACAAACAGCAAAAACACGCTACAAAAGTGCTCGAAATCACGAACTGTATAGATGATTCAATAAAACGCAATGAACTATCCAGCGCACGATTGAAGAGAGAAAACACCGGCGCAAATGTCGGCGGAAGAGAAAGAGTATTGAGTGACTGAGTGAAGAAATAACGAAGATGCTCAGTGGTAGGAGCGAGAGATAAGAGTGTTTCCTCTAGCACGAGGGACATTCCCCCACTGTTTACGAGCGATGCGCGCTACACTCTTCTCGACGGAACAAACACAGATTCGCACATCCAAACTTGCACCGAAAGCAAGAGATATGCGTAAAGAAGACAAGTTCCAGCAAGCTACACAAACACAAATTCAAGTACTTGCCATGGTGACAAATCGATTTTTTGTCATTACCGTAGGCAACCAAGCAAGTGGCGAGAATGAATGATTTGTGCGAGCCGAAGACTGCGCCTTGCAGCATTTGAATGCCGAAGAGAATTCCCGCACAGAAGATTCCGATCATATCAACGAATGCGAGAATGCGCATGATCTGAATGCTGTAGTTTCATTTTTATTTATTTTCTGCTAATGTTTTAACGATGATTTGCGGTAAAAAGTGCGCAAGGAACTGTACCTTCACGCAGTTGAATCGTTTATCGCGAGAGAAGACGCAAATCGATGGGATGTAGAGCAACTGGCAAAAAAAGTTGTTGTTGTTCGAAGAAACAACGTACCAGAGTAGAGCAACCTAGAAGAATGGACCAAGATCCGAGACCGATTTGCTTCTCCCCGAATAGACGAGACCATTCTTCGGGAGAGTAGGCGCTGGCAAGGATTCGAGCTCCATTTTGAATGTGATTTGAAAAAAATGGTCAAACCTGCAATTGTACTCTGGCAGAGCCATTCGGTTGGTTAGGAAGATGAGATAGCGGCACTTTCTCTCCTTTTCAGATGATTATATTCAAAGAAATGTCAAAATGATATTTCATGATATCTTTCGTATCCTAGTGACATTTTTTTGATTTCTAAAAACACAAGTCAGGGAAAAGGCCGGCAATTGGCTTAGATGTGGCCTACTCGACAAAAACAACGTTCATGTTATCATCTTCGACACAATCAATGCCGTTTATCTTTTTCATGAAATAATTAGCATTGAGTAACAAGTTAAATTCTGATAGATGTAGAGGTCGTAGAAGAAGTAAGCGGATTGTGCGAGAAGAGAAGTCTCGCTCGAACGTTTGGAGATAAGATTACCAGAAATATAGGCGCAGCGTATGTTGCCATTCCGTTTACAAGCGGATACTAAAACGGTTTTTTCATCCATTTTAGTGTTGAGAAAACACTCGCCCATGGCCAGATGAAAGCGTACAATTCATCAAAGTGGAAATACGTGGCAAAGGCGATCGTGAACTGAGATAGATAATATTCATTAAGAGAGACTATTAGTTTGAACCTGCTGAAGTGCCTTGACGAGATGGCTCACAGAGCAAACAGTCACTACAATGAACATGTTGCGCTGCTGCAACATTATTGCCCGTGTGGTGTCGGTGTTGTCCTGACATTCATGGATCCGCAACATCCCAATTACTTGGAAAATCAAAATGGAACCGGTGCTAGCGAACCCGATTCGGATCTCTACTTATTGCGAGGACCCCTGCATTTACACCCACACCCCTCCTCCGAAAAGATTCAAAGATCGACGACTAGACAGCTCACCGGCAATATTCTCCTTAGTCGAGCCAGCTCGCGACTGGTCAGAAATGTGAAAATTCCATTACAAAGGATGTAGAGTGTGTAGGTGCAGACGGAAATGGCTTTCATGATCTGGAAAAATTTCATTTTGTATTTTCACATAATCAAACTACCAGAGTATTCACTGGAGCGAGGCCCACAATCTGTTCACTGATATTCCCATTGCGATAGATGTGCGAGGCCGGCCACACAGGAGCAGTGAGAACTAGTGGTAAAACGAATTGAACAAGCAGCAATCCCAGAATGAGAAAGCGAGACCATTTCTAAATATCAGTTACACACGATTCGGAAAATAAAGTTACTTTCTCGGAGAAATCTCTTGTGCGCAACACAAAGTAGCGATGAACGGCAATGAAAGCTTTCCCGAGAGTGGCGCCCACTGCACCAAATGAATTGATCGCCTTTGAAAATACAGATTGAACATTCAAAATTATCTCTCATTCTTACATAAGCCGGAATGTGAAAGACAACCGTCCAGTAGTTTTCGTAGTATCGAAATTGGGCAACGATTTGGTAAGTCACAACAGCGATGACACTGTAGACTCCTGAATAGATATAATACTCGCCTACATTCGATATGCACAAACCGGTAGCGATGAAGAATGTGTAGAAGGGAGTCTTGAAGTGGCCATCGGTTGCGCTTATTAGACGGACGAGAAGGAAGATGTAGAGCGAAGAGAGGATTATGTCCGGTATGAATTCGACCCAACCTGCCATCGAAATGGTTTGTGAAAAAGGTGGAGACATCGCATCTTGCACCAGGTTTACAATTTCTTTAACGACGGGTTGTCCCTTCGAGGCAGCAATTTATCTGGTGCGCTCTCATGGTCTAGAATAGACACTTTCTTGAGAGATAAAGTTACCATCGATTAGCGAACTTATCAGGTGTCACTCACGTGCTAAACATCGTGAGCACCTAATTCAGAACTAGAGTGATCTTGAGAATCAACACTTTATCTGGATTACGCTAAGTTGAAAATTGATGAGCAATAGACTGTATTCTATTTGTTCGATGAATTGGCGACAAAGGAAAGATTTTTTGACGCGGAAATCCAAGAATAGCCCGGACATTGGAAGATAATATAACGAGGCAAGCAGGTGATGCGTAAGTTGCTAGACCATTCACCAGAGGATACTGGAACAATTGGCACTGTCATTTATTTTGAACAAATATTTAGTCTACAATAATGTTCCACCCACCATAGGCCAGATAATATCGTACACATCGTCGAGTTGGAAATACGGACAAAATGCAATTGCAAACTGAACAGAAAAAAATACGAAATCCATTCGGACCTATTCTTTCTATTCACCTGCTGGAGTGCCTTGACAAGATGGCTCAGTGAGCAGACTGTCACTATAATGAACATGTTTCGCTGCTGCAAAACTAGCGCTCGAGATGTTTTGGTGTTGTCCTGCAATTGTCCCGATTGCACCTACGCTATTTCTGTCCTGATTGTTGTCTTGATTTTAATTCAAGTAGTCCTCATTTAGAATTAGTTTCAGTGTAGATTATGAAAAATACTTTTTTGAACCACATATTGCGTATTCGTTTAAACTAGATCAATAAAGCCACTAAAGTAACGGAGTGAAATGAGACATCACCCACCTCGAGCATTTCCCTGATTCGAATTAGTTCTCGGCTAGTGAGAAATGTGAAAATTCCGTTGCAAAGGATGTACAACAAGTAAATGCACACAGATAAACCCTTCAAAATCTGCAATTTGAAATACTTTTAACTGATTTTGCACGACGCAAGAACATACCAACGTATTTGTTGGATCGAGGGCGACTATCTGATCATCTGTATTTCCGTTCTTGTTGGCATAAGAAGCCGGCCACACGGGTGCAGTGAACAGAATTGGAATTACGCATTGAATTGCCAGTAACTGGTGAATAGTACTGAGTGACAATTTCTCGAAATTTTTTAATTAACTTTTGTAAGGGTAAATTGCTTACTTTTTCAGCGAAATCCCTTGTCCGCATGACGTAGTAGCGATGAATGGCAATGAAACTTTTTCCGAGAGTAGCGCCCAACGCTCCGAAAGTATTCATTGCCTGGAATATGTTAATTAATTGCACTAATGAGTTTACTTACAAATGCAATTTTATAGATGAGATGTGTTCTGAGTTTTTCGGAATATGGAAATTGGGCAACTATATGGTAAGATACCAGTGCGACAATACCGTAGAATCCTGGAAAATGAATCATACAATAAATAATGTGAAAAGAGTACCTGTTGCGATGAAAAATGTAAAGAAAGGTGTCTTAAACAGGGCACCAGGCGCGCGTAGAAGACGAATAAGGAGGTAAATATAGAGTGAAGTGAGTATTATATCCGGAGCCACTTCACCCCATCCAGCCATCGCTCAAATACCGTCTTCTACGTAAAGCAAACTGCTTGACCAGTGGCGAAACTAAGCAGAAGACATCGACAGAATGCGTGTGTCAGAACCTCAGTCAGAAGAAGTTTCGTTAATCACAGTGTGCACACACATAATTTACTCTACTTAGCCGATGTGTTTCAGATTCTACTCACTTCCAACAAAGTACAATACAAGTACAAAGTCATTTTGATGTTTATCATATGAGACACTATCTGAGAAAACCGAGCAATTCTACCCCCTGGCCGTACAGGGAAAAATAGAAAATTCTGGAAAAAATGCCCTAGGGGTATTTTATGACGTAGAAATCGAAAATCCACCTTAGAAAGCCGTATCTCTAAAACCCGAACTTTTATGGGGCACTCCACTTGGTCAGGTGGTAAAACCTAACTTTCCAACGGAGCTCAGAATCATCCAACAAAGTACATAACCTTCTAGATATTGATAAAAGAAGATTTTTTGCAAAAGAGAGTTAGAAGCTAGCTCGTCTTAGAAAATAATTATCGACATTTTGAGTCAAAAAGTGGTCATTAGCTCAAAAAGGAGTTTCGGGGTTTCATTGAAAATGGTTTTATTCGATTCCTCGTTGAAAACTACCCCAGTGTACATTTTCTCAAGAAGAATTTCTTTCCCCTAAGGTGCCAACCAATTCGCCGAAGAGGGCCGACTCGATGATTTTCGACGCTTTTTGTCGATAAAATGCGAAATTAAGTCAGTTTTGAGGTGCTAATTGCGTATTTACATCAAAACAACAAGGAATCACTAAAAGAACCACAATTTGTTCATAAACAAAAAATTAATTTTTTATGACCTCATCATAGGGCCTTTTTTGCATGCTATAATTAGTCTAATCGATGGCTGAATCCAATGAGTTTAAGCGGAGTCTTGTAGACACGTTGCAATTGTATCAAAATATTAAGGAGCGAGGCTTTCTAACTGCCTGAAATTTTAGATGTGTACCCTTGAAATTGCAAAATCGTGAATTTCCGAAATTGAAATAAGCTTATTATTGGTGATTTTAGAGTGAAGAACTAACATATTACATCAGTTTTGAGTGTTTAGTGATGAATAGACTATATTCCAGCTGATAGAACACCAATTAGCAAAATTTCAAAAATTTCGACTTTCATCGCCTAAAAGTGTGAAAAGTGTGAAAACATATATGTGAAAAGCAAACCAGCGATGTGATAAGACGAATAATTAAATTGATCCTTCGTTTGCATCATGCTTAAGGTTGCATCATGCTTAAGGTTACAATAAATGAGTTGTGAATTGAAATTTATTTAATATGGTCAATTGTCAGTAAATCTCTCTGAGTTGTCTTCGAAGAATTTTTTCAGTTGCAGATCTGAATATTACAATAGATACAATATAACCTGGCTCTGTCCGGATCCCTGGGTCCCATGGCAATAACTGGGTCCCATTGCAATATTTCGGTTCCTATGAAGGCCCATTACAAGATCTAGATTATTGCCATGGGACCCAGTTATGTAGAACCTTTTCAGTTCAATATTACCTTGGAATTTCGTTGACGAATACAACTCCACCAGTGATTCGCTTGAATGGAGCAAGTGTGTTTGCAAACTTTTGCTTTGTGGAAGTGGAACAATAAGAAATGGTTTTGAAATATTCTTCCCACCTGAAATAACCTGCTCAACAGCATCGGCGTTCAAATGTTCCTCTGCTTTAACAACGAACGCACGCACTAATTCGCCTCCCTGAAAGGACTTTATCAAGATTGCAGTAAGAAATTAACTATACCGCCGCATGAGGAACGCCTACAATGGCGACATCTCGAATGGAGGGAGTGGACTGAAGAATACCTTCTAGCTCGGCTGCTCCAGCCAGCAACCTGTGAACATACATGATATTGTATGGCATTGAATTTTTCAGGCAAACCGGAAGAATCTGATTTTCGTAGTTCACTTTGATGAGTTCCTTTACTCGATCAACGATGCAGATTGATCCCGCTTCGTCCATATAACCTATGTCGCCTGAGTTATCAACGTATTACTCTGCAGATCGCCGCATTCCCACCAGTCTTCAGCCATCCATCATCATCGAAAAGAGCCCTAGTCGCCTCGATTTTGTTGAAGTAGCCAACAGTGACTCCTGGACCTTTGACGAGGATCTCTCCCCACTCGCCGAGTTTGCACGGTTGGAATGTCGTCGAGTTGATTATCTAAAAAAAATAAAAAAAAATTCTGGGAAACCTTTTATAAAAGAGGGACTTTCTGTTCATAGCGAGATGCAATGACACCACTGGAGGCATTGGCTCCTTCTTTCAAAAGCAATGGAAGGTGAGAGTATCCCGTCTCTGTCATTCCATAACCTGAAATAGGGAAACCATCAAACAATGAAACAAATTAGATTTTAAAAAATGGTTGCCCTAAACCTTGAACGATGTATTTGATATGCGGATGATGAGAGTAGAATTCGTCGCTGATTTCCTGGCTTAGTGGAGAGGTGCTACACAGAATCAACTAAATTTTGAGTGTGTTGTAATTATTTTATATTAGAAATTTTTTTAAAGTAAACCTGCACAGATGCAAGCGAAGCTGCCTGTCCAATCGGATCTTTCGATAAGTAAGCAAATATGGGAGGGGACACGAACAAGTATCGAGGCTATCAAGGATTGCATTTTTATGAAGGGTTTTGATAGTAACCTTGAATTTATCGACCAATTTCGGGTATAGTATTTCATCCAATCGTTTCATCATAATAACGGGCGCTCCAGTGAGCAGACACCAATTCATTAGTCCAAACCCGAGCACGTGAAAGCATCCAGAGGAGATTATTTGGCAATCCTGGGAACTTTTATATTACAAATAATGTATTTGATTCATAAAACAAACCTGATACCAATCAACGTCAGTCACGCCCAGAACTGGATACACTTCATCCAGAAAATGGCTGAAATAAAAATTTATTGTTTGTTATTCATATTACCCAACCTTCTTATAACCTCCATATTACTATGATAGGTGCGATGCGTGTGTATAACTCCTTTCGGTTGTCCAGTAGTCCCCGATGAGTAATAGACAATGCAGGGAGAATCCATCGGGACTGTAATGATACGGGTAATCAGGCCGCAACTGCTTGACCCTTAAACTTACCTTGGACAATTTCTTCCAATTGAGTGAAATTGATCGCATCATGAAAATCGAAGACGGCAGAAGGAAGGGGAGTGGATGATAAACGAATGCAGACTATGGTCTAAATAAGCATACTGGATCTGAAGCCCAGAGATTTGTACATGTCCTTACAGGTCATGTTGTAATGAAAACGAATTTGGCAAAAATACAGCTATAACCTTTATTACTGAGCATTCCTCTGCCGCTTTCAACACTGACGATAGCAGGGTTTCTAATGTGAACACTACGGATGAACCAGAGTCTCGCAGTTGGTAAGCTGTCTCGTCTGAATACTTTTAGATTAATTCAAAACTTCTAATTTCTCTTGTCTCACGGTGTTTGAATGCGGGACTGGATGCGACGAATACACCTCCAGCTGACCATACTCCGAGATGAATCACTGGGAACCTGAATTGCTAATCAAAAACAGACCCAAATCTGTACTTATATTATGCTCCCGGTGAGAATTTGTTGATCGAGAGAATTTGTTGTACGAGCTCATTGAAGAATTTGCAAAGACTAGCGAAATAGTACGTACTCGATACAATTGGGAAGCACGGTAGTAGCCCGATCGCCTGCTGCAAACCCGCGCGACTGCAGAAATGCGGCCACTGACAGAGCCTAAAATGACCGAATGTCAATTGGAAAACACGTACTTGGTCACCTGATCGTGAATCTGTTGATATGTCAGAAAGCGAAAAAAAATGCATCGATCTGGAAAACAAAATTCAAATATTTAAATGCGGAAGTTGACTAACAATTGCTGCTTTGGTGGGATGCCGGATCGTATGTTCCTTCAAAGATCTCATTGTTCGTGATACGAGTCTCTCCTTTGGATAAACGATTGGCTTGCATGGAGAACGAATGATTTCCTGAAACAATTGAAGCTTGATGTCTTGTTGTATTCTTACATTTCCGAGTGTCTTCCTCCATGCATACAGAAGATTTGAATTCTTAGAAACGGGCAGTGTTGACATTGAGCACACGAGAGAATTGTGATGAGACACGTTTTGAACCCGTTATCTCAGTTTATAGCCTTTCCGCTTCAACCGCAACATCCTTGCAAAACCATGCATTCGCAACATTTGGTGCACGAATCACATTTGGAGACAATCATTTTGTGATTGCATCTTGAATCATCACCAGCAAACTTGTAAGTAATTTGTGCCATTTTTTCACTCATTGACGGGTTACATTATTTTATTTTCCTTTAAACAGCTCTTGGGCGACAGTTGGTGCTTTGGTTTTGTTGGACGCATTTGCAACATTTGATGGTTCAATGTTGCGTTTGTCATCAATTCTTATCAGGGAGTGATAATTCCCTGTCACGGATAGCCTTTCGGTTCTCCTTTGGGTTTAAAGAAGGAGAAATATCAATGTTTGAGTGCCTATACTGGAAACGCAGTCTTGTAGCTATCTCCAACCATATCAGAATTCTGAAAACCCTATGTTTATATCTGGTTTCTAAATCAAGTTAGAGTAAGTTGGCAGCGAGCCAAGTCACCCTGATCCCAGGCAACGGGCGAGAGAGCGTGCGAAATGGAGAGAGCGCAACTATGCCAGAGGGTATACCCTCGGTTGGCATCTCTCCTTCTTTAAAGCACAATGGTTTGAGCCTTGAGCCCTGACTGACTTGAGACAAAGAGAAGATCGACATCTTTTATAAATCATCGTCTCTATAAGTTTCGGAATGATCTGGCAAGTCTTCATTATTGCAGTAATAACGTGGATCTGCTATGAAATCATGTGAGTATGAGAAACATTTGATGAGCGGTCCCATTATGTATTCCTTTAGACAGCGCCGTCGTGATCTGAGACTTCGAGATGAAATTGGTCTTTCTGGCCCTCCTACCTCTTTCTTTTTCTGAAATTTCATGTACATGTTGGATGCGATCAAGAAGGTATCATTAAAAGTTGTCAAGCCCAATAAATTTTAATTTCAGAAAGGTCTCGAAGCTACACCTTTGATATATCAAGAACTTGAGAAGATTTACGGGAAAACATTCGGGTATTCAATATTCCAACCATTTAATTTCCGTACAATCGACGAATGCTAGTAAAAAAAGATCGCCATTTTAGATTCTACTACGGTTCGAACCTGGAAATTGTGACTACTGACCCGGCAATCATCAAAGAAGTCTTCATCTCGCAATTCGGAAATTTCGTCGCAAGAAAGGTTTGATCTGACAATAATTTTACTGAGAGCAGTTACCATTCCCTTGTGAAACGGTCTAGATGACGAAATCGTACAGAAATACGCCATCCACATGGTCTATCCAATTCTCGACGGTCTCATTCAAGTCGATCACATCGGCTCTTACGGTTTGCACTCCGAAATAGAATGACCTCTTAAAAATCAATCGATCAGGAATTGGCTGGAAGGAAATACGTTCCGTAATCTCATCAATATTCACTTCTGGTAGAATGAAGAAGGTGCAAATTGTGAATTGGTGTTCGAGCAAACATTTGTATTGTATTCAGATGTTCCTGTTTTTCCATTATCCCTTGCAAAATCTTGTCGAGGAGGTCAAAACGAAAATGAGAGATAACGGGGGAAATATTGATATTTACGCGTAAGATCTAAAAGAATGACACTTTATGACGTGCACAATATTTCAGGGAATACCAAGCGTTGACAATGGATTTGATTGCTAAATGTGCACTTGGGCAGAACATGTCGTGCGTCAAGGTGAGATACTTTTCACGTATATTTAAATATTTCATCGTCCATCGACAGGATCGATCGGATGAGTACTACTTACGTGCACGTAAATTCATCACAAACCTCCAATTCACGAAATCACTCATTTTCAAGCTCTCTCGTTAGTAAATGTGGTTGAACAAGAAGGCAAAACCAACTATTCAGTGTTCTTCCCAATCTTCAAATATCTCCGTCGCTTCTCTGTCTTCGGTAGAGAAGAACACATCCTTCTCAAACGTCTCTCCGCTAGTGTTCTGGAGCGTAAGCAGGAACGAGCAGAAGGAAAGGTAGATACCATCGGTTGGCTTCGTAGATGTTCCAATTCAAGTACCGACCACTTCCCGATCTCCTTGATCTCATGCTGGCCGAGAATGAGAAGCGAATCGAGAACGGAGTGAGTGCGTCCCAAATGCTTCCCACCTTGAAATTCGAAAAATTTGTATTACAGGAGACACCTCTGCACCACGACGTCATTGTCTCGAATGCATGGGCATTTTTCCTTGCGGGATTCGAAACGAGCTCGTCTGCACTCGCTTACGCATCCTATCTGCTTGCAAAACATCCCGAGGTATTTCATAATAGATATCAGGAAGCCAAAAAATTCATTTGAAGATGCAGCAAACTCTCTACGAGGAGATTTCATCGACTTTTGATAACAATGAAGGCATTTACTATGAACGACTGATGAAGCTTCCTTATTTGGTTAGTAGTTCGTTGAAGATACACTTGAAAACTTTTTACAGCACGCCGTATTTTCCGAGACATTGCGGCTTTATCCTCCAGTAGTCTCGTTCACTGGAAGGAGATGCATCAAGTTTGGTTGTGTAGCTCTTCTCTTTTTTGCAACTCTTGTTCGCAGAGAGACGACGATCGGAAATGGAATTCGCGTGCCGGAAGGCGTGAGCGTATTGGTACCCGTACACGCGGTCCAGTGGAACGAAAACAACTACGAACGACCTAAAGAGTTCATTCCCGACAGGTTTTCGCTGTAACCAAGCTCTATTCAGTCGCTAGTTTCAGGTTTCTAGGCGACAACAGCAAAGCAGTCTGGTCCGCAACTTATCTTCCATTCGGAATCGGTCCGCGCAATTGTGTCGGCGCTCGTTTTGCCGAGATGGAATTCAAGATAGTACTGACTGAAATGACGAGAAGATTCGTCATCGTACTCGACCCGGCGCATGTACGCTTCGCTTATATTTCTAAGATGTGATGAGTCAATGAATATTTTAGATCGAATTGAAGACGGTGACAGCCCACACCCTCCACGGCCCGATGGACAGCGAGCTGTACAGTAGCGCCGGAAAGTAATTGCCCACTTTGTTTTTCCGTTATAACTTTTTAACCAGTGAAGGAATCTGGCTGATTTTTGGAGTGAAGATAGGAAAAGCATTGGGGAATACAGCCGTGACATTGCGGAGTATTGCAATTTTCTAGTTATTGCGTGGTGATGACGCAATCGAATAGCACATTTTCAAAAAATCGTATAAATTCGGAGCATTTTGTGTTGCTCACAAAAACTCCTGAACTTAAAGGTCTTAGTATCGACTACTCTGAAAAATTTTTTCAAGGTGCTGCGATTTTTTTCGGCTGCTGCAGCATTGCTGCAAGTTTTTTCTTCAAAAAATCATTACTCAGCTTCCAGGCATGCTAGAGACTCGTACAAAGCGTCAAAATGATCCTTACGGTGACCTTAACAGATCCTGAAAGTTTGGTATTGATCGGTAGACATTTAATTTTTTGGTGCGAAATATTCACTTTTTCCCATGTCTCGTCTTTGGGGGTTGACCACACCACAGGAGATTTTTTTCAAAATCCATTTCTTGTGCAGGCAGGACCCAAAACCATCCTAGAATCAATTCCCAACTTTTGGGGATTTTATCTTTTCTCCCCGATCTGAAAGAAACGCTTCCCGTATACGCCCTCATTGCGCGACCGCTAAGCTCCGCCCCCTTCCCTCACCCACACTCCACTCCTCTCCTCGCCCAACTAGTGGTCACAATGGTCGGGCAAGTTGTTCAAAAGTACTCCATCGTCATCAACAGACATAATAGAACTCATTAAATCAAAATGGGAAATTGGTCATCGGTATTCGGTCTTTGATCTTCGATCTTTCACAATTTCAGTGAGAGATCTGAGCAATTTGAGATGCTTCTATCAAGGGACGTTCAAAATTTCAAGATCCAAGGCTGAAAAAATTGCCCCAGGGGTGCTTTTTTATGCAGAACTTAAAAATCGACATTAGAAAGCCGTATCTCTGGCCCCCATTGGACGGGGCAGGGGAGTGAGGGTGAGGGAAGGGGGCGGAGCTTAGCGGTCGCGCAATGAGGGCGTCTATGGGAAGCGTTTATTTCAGATCGGGGAGGCAAGATAAAATTTCCAAAAGTTGGGAATCGATTCTAGGATGGTTTTGGGTCGTGCCAGCACAGGAACTGGATTTTGAAAAAAATCTCCTTTGGTGTGGTCAACCCCCAAAGACGAGACATGGGAAAAAGTGAATATTTCGCACCAAAAAATTAAATGTCTACCGATCAACACCAAACTTTCAGGATCTGTTAAGGTCACCGTAAGGATCATTTTGACGCTTTGTACGAGTCTCTAGCATGCCTGGAAGCTGAGTAATGATTTTTTAAAGAAAAAACTTGCAGCAATGCTGCAGCAGCCGAAAAAAATCGCAGCAACTTGAAAATTTTTTTCAGAGTAGTCGATACTAAGACCTTTAAGTTCAGGAGTTTTTGTGAGCAACACAACTTGCTCCGAATTTATACGATTTTTTGAAAATGTGCTATTCAATTGCGTCATCACTACGCAATAACTAGAAAATTGCAATACTCCGCAATGACACGGCTGTATTCCCCAATGCTTTTCCTGTCTTCACTCCAAAAATCAGCCAGATTCCTTCACTGGTTAAAAAGTTATAACGGAAAAACAAAGTGGGCAATTACTTTCCGGTGCTACTGTATGTGAAGTTGTCCGAGAGGAAATAAATTTATTTTATCCGTACATAGTTGCATCACATTTTCATCAGTTTAGAAGCAAAACAATATCGTATCATTAATAAAGATGAGAATTGTGACGGCGCACGTTGTGTGGTTGTAATAACAGATGCTTGTTGGATCTGGATCAGGAAATTGTAAATCGACCTTACAATTAGTAAACTTTATTTATTGAACAAATGATCGGTAAATGGTGAGTTATCGTGTTATTTCACTCCTACTTATTGTTACTATCCGCTCTCTAGGGACAGAAATTGATGATCCCGTAACAATGTCAATAAATTTTCTTCGATAAGACGGAGAACAATAGAGTATGGTCAGCGAGCCGACGAAGGCATGTTTAGCGAACACAATCCAGAGAAGCGGTGATAATATCGCTGCTGCAATAGCAGAGGTCTTCTGAGAGATTGCATGAAATCGGGACCCCCGCTTCACAAACTGTTCAAACTGCTTCGATCCGGCTCAAACTTTGAGGATTGATGTGTCTAAGGTTCAAGAACTTTTTGCTGACTTGGTGGAGCCGGGAAATCAAAAGTGCCTAAAAGCCGGCTCCGGACAGGTTGAAACTTCAAAACGTCATAACTTCCTTTAAAATTAGTATACACAATTTTTAAAAAAAAGCAAAATGTTCCTTTTGACGAGACGAACAACTTTGCTCTTGAAAAGAATCGGAAAAAGTTTAGGTATTGAAAAATTTGAAAAACACTTTTTTCGATCACAAAATCGTTTTTCCTGAAAAAAAAGTCTTCACACCCGGATGAGATTATTGCAGAATCGGATTCTACGATGAATTCTCGATCGACACTGAAAAAATCAGAAAAATATAAGTACCTACTTTTGAGATATATGGCCTCAAACCTTGCTCAGTGGGATATTTCGAAGGATCAACATTTGATTTCAAGCCGGATTCATTGCAATTCTTTCACTTTTTGTTTGTTTCTAACATTTCTAGTTATGACAAGTAAAAATACAACGAAAAACCAACAAAGTAAGTCCGTTAGAAAAATTCGATTTTTTGAAGGTCGAAAATGTCGATTTTTTCGAACTTCTCAAAAATGCGTTTTTTTGCACAGAAATTGTTAATTGGTGATAAAATAGTGCATTATGGTGACACTCGATCTTTAGAAACCTTGTACGACCGATTTGAATGTATAGTTAGTTTTTCAGATGATATCATTCGCATTTGCTTCTAGAAATAGCTTTCAGTGCTAAACAAATCGTAAAAATTATCAGGAACGCTAGTTATACAATTTCTGAGCAAAAAATCGCATTTTTGAGAAATTCGAAAAAATCGACATTTTCGACCTTCAAAATCTGACGGACTTAATTTGTCGGTTTTACGTTGTATTTTTACTTGTCATAACTAGAAATGTTAGAAACAAGCAAAAAGTGAAAGAATTGCAATGAATCCGGCTTGAAATCAAATGTTGATCCTTCGAAATAGCCCACTGAGCAAGGTTTGAGACCATATATCTCAAAAGTAGGTACTTTTATTTTTCTGATTTTTTCAGTGTCGATAGAGAATTCATCGTGGAATCCGATTCTGCAATAATCTCATCCGGGTATGAAGACTTTTTTTTTCAGGAGAAACGATTTTGTGATCGAAAAAAGTGTTTTTCAAATTTTTCAATACCTAAACTTTTTCCGATTCTTTTGCGCTCAAGAGCAAAGTTGTTCGTCTCGTCAAATTCTGTACGATAATTTTAAAGGAAGTTATTACGTTTTGAAGTTTCAACCTGTCCGGAGCCGGCTTTTAGGCACTTTTGATTTCCCGGCTCCACAAAGTCAGCAAAAAGTTCTTGGACCTTAGACACATCAACCCTCAAAGTTTGAGCCGGATCGAAGCAGTTTGAACAGTTTGTGAAGGAGCACCTGCGATCTGTCAGAAGACCTCTTATAGGAACGATTTCTGTTGTATCGGTTAAAAACGAACCAAATCGATCAAATTTCTCTCCAACGTTGAACATTTTGGTGGAGAATTGTAGAAAAGCCATCGTGTAACCAGGAACGAGGTACACCATGCTTGGAATAGCGCCCTGAGAGTTAAGGAAATCAGAATATAAAACTTACACAAAAAAAGTGATGAATACCTGTAGAATAAGTGAACGAACAGCTAGTTGTTGATACCTAAACTTTACAAACTGAAGTCTCGTCTGATTCCGAACGGACTACCGCCGAGTCTCTTTGCTCATCCAATGTATGCCTCTTCTCAACTCCCAAACCAATTCTCCAATAAATATACAAGTTATTGAGGCAACGATAGCGGCGGCCGAATCAGATGCTATATTTTGAATCAGAGAATAAAAAATGGCAAACTTCACTTTTTATATTCTCGAACTTACCGTATCGAGCATACTGTAAGTTTGGTTCCGGAGGTAAAAATATGTAGGCGTGTTTCTTCGCAATCCACATAAGCTCAGTAGGCATTTGCGACTTGCATCACAGCATAAATATATATTTTTTGAATACAAACCTCGGATGCTTCAATTGATCGACGGTAGAAATAAAATAAAACAGCCAAAACTATCAGCACGTACGCTTGAACGAACACGAAGAATGCCATCCTTCGCCATCCGAAAAAATTGAAAAATCGATCACGAGGGAGCACGACCTGTTCGATAGGGTTGAACTCAATTTAAGCAGCAAATATACTCACTCCTCTCCGATAGTACACACATGCAAGGTAAGCAAATCCGATTTCACACATTAGGGCTATCTCAACTGTCTAAACAATTCAAAATTACAGAAGGCAAGATGTCGCCACTAACAAGAAATTGTCCGAAAGTAATGAATTGAGCTAGATGCGAGTCAGAGAACAACAATCCGCGGTGTACAATGAAAATTGGAGCGTAGAAATCGGAAAATGTATCGAAGACAAGAGAGAATGACTGAATTTTGTTATCTATTCCGCTTGTTCGCCAGAAATGAGCACAAAAAAGGACCTGTAAGGTGCAGAGATATTTGCGATAATGTCGATTTCGAGCATCGTCGTCAGAAGTGATGATAAGAAGTACTATGCCGTTGAAAACGAATGTGATAACTCCTAAACAATTTGAATTTTTTTATCATATAAGATGCTTAAGCCAATAATACTGATTACCAAACGAATGTTGAAAGAATACGAGCGACCTCTCATATCCTTCACCCAACTCGGTAGAAATCATATCAGACGAAAAATATTGAAATCAGACAAATATTAGACCAATATTACGCGAAACAATAGCAGATCATCGACTAAGACCATTGGGAATTCAACAGATAAGGTATATTTATGAAATGAACAACAACAACTTCGATTGCCATACTGAAACAACAATATGGATATTCGATGATTCCATCTTTTTTCATAGAAGAAAAATACGTTTTCGAATAATAGCAGGTTTAGAACTTGTCCTAAAATATGAATACGTACAGCTATACCATTCTAAAAGTTATTCTAGTCTAATCACTAGCCGAATAATTACGAGATTTATGATCTTGTATCCTCATTATTCAGAATTGTGATGGCGTAAGCTCGATGGTTGAGTATCCGATATTTGTCCAGTCTTCCGATTTCCGTATAATATTGATCTGACAGTCTGCGAGAGTAGAACAAGACAGATGGGTGCGGCATACGTTGCAGGCCCGTTCACCAGAGGATACTGGAAGAGAATACAAGAAATATAATGCCAATAACCATTAGGCAACCTTTCGTTCCGACTACACCAACCCTTTGAATGCAGAAATCATCTTTTTGGGTTGTTTTAAGAGACTCTCCACGAGAGAACGTAACAACTAGGCAGGGGTCCACGGATGGCCAAATATTCGATTCGGCTCATATATTTTTTCTAGAGTGGGGGCCCATAGGGACAGGTGATGGCATACATAGCTAAGGTCTGAGGTCTATTTTCGGTGAGTTACAGAGGGGGTCGATTTTGGGGGTCGAAAAAATCGATGTCTCAGAATCAATTGCAAAAAAACTTATCCGATGTATTTTTACCCGGAGAGTCCGAATTCTAACATCTCGAAACATGAAACAGCGAAAGAAAAAAGTTAAGTTCGAAAAACATGTTTTTTTCACATAAAATGTTAAAAATTCATTTTTCAAAAAAATCTCTGACCTCCAAATTTACGATTTTCGGAATCTACGTAGAAAAACAGTTCTGGGTTATTTTTTTCAGATTTTTAAAAATGGGCATTCCTCGTTATTTCTGAGCCTGAACATCGCAAAATCGCGAAAAGTGCCAGATTATCCACTCTTCATTTCGTCTAAATTACTTCAAACGCGCTTTAAAAATGTTGATATCTACTTATAATAACATAAAATCATCGTGGCAACAATTCCTGAAGGATTCAGCGTTTTAAAATTTTTTTTTATTTTTTTGAGGTAGTCGAAAATGCTAAATTTTCGAAAAATTATTTTTTCGCAAAAAAGGCAGTTTATTGTTGGAATCGACTAATCTGAAGCAAAATAATTGTTTAAAAATAGTTTTCCGGCGAATTCAGAGCAAAAAACGATAAAAAATTTTTTCGAAATTTTAGCATTTTCGACAACATCAAAAAATAAAATTTCTTTTAAAACTGCTGAATCCTTCAGGAATTGTTGCCACGATGATATTATGTTATTATAAGTAGATATCAACATTTTTAAAGCGCGTTTGAAGTAATTTAGACGAAATGAAGAGTGGATAATCTGGCACTTTTCGCGATTTTGCGATGTTCAGGCTCAGAAAAAACGAGGAATGCCCATTTTTAAAAATCTGAAAAAATTAGCCTAGAACTGTTTTTCTACGTAGATTCCGAAAATCGTAAATTTGGAGGTCAGAGATTTTTTTGAAAAATGAATTTTTAACATTTTATGTGAAAAAAACATGTTTTTCGAACTTAACTTTTTTATTTCGCTGTTTCATGTTTCGAGATGTTAAAATTCGGACTCTACGGGTAAAAATACATCGGATAAGCTTTTTTGCAAATGATTCTGAGACATCGATTTTTCGACCCCAAAATCGACCCCTCTGTAACTCACCGAAAATAGACCTCAGACCTCAGCTATGTATGCCATCACCTGTCCCTATGGGCCCCCACTCTAGAAAAAATATATGAGCCAAATCGAATATTTGGCCATCCGTGGACTCTTTCCACTCTCTCGTGGAGGGTCTCTTAAACACAACAAACCACGCTTGAATTTCTGTGGCAGATGCAAAAGTGTTAGCCTAGAAAACCAAACCAAACGTGTAATTCTCACCAATGGCCAGGTAAATTTGTAGAGCTCAAAAAGATCGAAGTACGTTGCAAATGCGACGACGAACTGAAGATATTGATGCCGAGTATCGGAATTTGAATGATCAACCTGGTGCAGAGCCTTGGCAAGATGGCATAAAGAACAAACGGTGACAATAATAAACATATTCCGTTGTTGCTTCATTATCGCCCGAGATGTTTCCGTGTTATCCTTGAGCAAAGTATTTTCGTAAAAATGATATTCGCTAACCTTGAGTATTCTTTTCAGTTTTAAAATTTCTCTGCTTGTGAGAACTGTACATATTCCGTTGCAGATGATGTAAAGAGTGTAAGTAAGAAAACTCGTGCCCCTCGCGATCTATCAATCAATCATTTAGCTAATGTGTATTGTTGTTGCATACCAACGTGTGTACTCGAGAAAGCGCAACAATTTCGTCCTTTGTTTCTTCGTTTTTGTATAGAAAAGAGGCAGTCCAGATAGGTGCTGTAGGCAACAACGAAAGTAGGAATTGAATAGCCAGCACTTTGTAAATCGTTGATCGAGACCATTTCTGAAAATGATGGAATTTTTCAAGTGCTTGTTTGCTCGCTCACTTTTTCATTAAAGTCTTTGCATCGTAATACATAGTATCGATGCATAGCAATAATTGCTTTTCCCAATGTCGCTCCTGTGGCACCGAATGCATTCAACGCCTGTGCCATTTTTAATTACACGTTTTTTAAATTAAAATTATGAGCATCACGACAGAAAAATCCGAAAATACTCACATACGCTGGTCTGTAGATGTAAATTGTCCATAATAGTTCAGTGAATTTGAATTGAGCAACGATGTGATAAGTGATAACCGCGATAACGCTGTATACACCTGTACATTCGAAATATCTATCTCACGTTTTAGCGATGCTGGTTTCACTCGACTGACCAGTTGCGACAAAAAAGGTAAAGAAAGGCGTTTTGAAAAATTCGTCAGCGGATGTCAGCAGGCGAATGAGAAGAAAGAGGTAAAGTGTGCTGAGAATGATGTCAGGAATCACTTCAGCCCATCCAGCCATTAAACTTTCTCCTGAAAAAGGCTGTAATGAACAGATATGACACGCGATTTGTGCGTTAACTATCTCAACTACGAATGTTGTTTTAATACGCACATGAGGATGAGTTCATCCTCTCAAAATATAGGATAATTCATACAACACGCCATGCAGATGAAGAAAATCCAAAACCATTTAACGAAGCTTCAAACACATGTGTGTCGCAATGTGTAAAGCCAAGCAGAGCGAGAAAAATTTCGAGAAAGATCTGTAAATTTCGAGATAGTGAGTATCGATGAGGGCAGGTGGTTTGCTATAGATCGACATCGAGACGCTTGGCAACTAATTTATTCCATTAACTTTTTTTCGATAAAATTCAAAAAATCATTTCTTTTTTCATACACAGTGAAATTACACGCGAATTTCAGTGGAAGGCGTCACTCTACGTATTCCACTAAAGCGAAGAAGACGTCGTCTGACTGATGGAGAAATTGCGACGAGATTGCGACGAGACAGGGCGGCATACGTAGCCAGTCCATTCACGATTGGGTACTGAAATTCTTTATTGATTATTTTACGAAAGAAAAATTCACCGTTGCCTGAAGGACAGAGTAGAGATCGTCTAGCTTGAACGATATCGCGATTGCAATAATGAGCTAAAATTGTGCCCGGTGTAAAGTAAGAAATAAAAATCTGCCTGTTGAATCGTCTTCACTAGATGACTCAATGAGCAAACGGTCACAATGATGAACATGGAGCGCTGCTGAGCCAAAATCGTTCTCGATACTTCAGAGTTTTCCTCAAATTTACGTTTGCCTTGTCGCAGAAATGCCTGCTAAACCTCTAAAGTGCTCCTTAGATTGAGAAGCTCTCGACTCGTGAGAATTGTGAAGATTGCGTTGCAGATTATGTAAAGTATGTAAGTCACGACTCCAATTACTTTTTGAATCTGCCTTTTTATGCTGATGGTGGTACTCAAGATTGGAATAACCAACTAGTGTTTCGAAATCGGACAGCGCATAGATTTGATCCATAGCTTTCTGGTTTAGATAGAGGTAACTGGCTGGCCATATTGATGCTGTCAGAAGAACAGATATGAGAAATTGTACCAGTAATATTAGAAGAATAAACTTGCGAGGCCACCGCTGAAGTGTAATTGAATTCATACAGTCACAGGAGAGATGAACAACTGGTTCTTCTTGAATTTCTATTCCAGAATTTTCTGCATTGATCGTGTAGTCTTTTTTGATCATCTTATTCGTCATTTTCATTCTCCATTCTAGCCCTCTTCAGAACTGTCTGGGCCAGAAATTCAAGAAAGTTCCGAACAACTCACATTTTCTGCGAAATCTCCGTGCCGCAAAACGAAATAGCGATGGATGGTGATATTTGTCTAGCCAAAAGTAGCGCCTTGTGCTCCAATAGCATTCAGTGCCTATTGACAATTTAGCGAGATATTGATAAATGTGAAATCAAGGCTAACATAAGCAGGCTTGAAGAAGTAGATGGTCCAGTAACACTCAGAATATGGGAATTGTACCAGAATGTGGTACGAAATTACAGAAAGTAGACTGTAAACTCCTGTGAATGGAATGGTTTTTGTTTATTCGAAATTACTCAACCAGTGGTGATGAAGAACGTGTAGAAAGGAGTTTTGAAGTAGTCTTCTGAAGCAGATGCAAGAACAATAAGAAAGTAAATGTAAGCTGACGAAAGAATAATATCGGGAATGACTTCGGCCCATCCGGACATGAACTGCTGAAGGACTTGAAATATTAGCGAGATCGAAAGTGGAAAGGAGCAATTGAAAACTTTGTAGGCAAAACGTATTTCGGTCTTTGCACAACGCCGCAGGAAACATGGGCATAGAATTCTACCCAAATGTTTCAAGACATGAGCTAGTGAGTTGATTGGTGAAAAAGTGGCCAATTTGCAGGTGAATACATTTACATCTCGGCCAATGTGAAATCAGAACACATACTGAAGTAAGAGACATTTCTTTTTTCTTTCAAATTAGCCAGAAACGAGAAACTACAATGTTGTCGATTTGCACACTGATAGATCATAATTTGTACACTCATTTTTACAAGTTTGTAATGAAACACAATCATGAAGTCGTCTCTGGTCGAATCTTCCGCGATTCGAACAGTCGTCCTCTTACGGTTGGCGAGATGAGAACAAGACAGATTGGTGTGGCATAAGTTGCAGGTCCGTTCACGAGAGGATACTGGAGAAATATTGTGGCTTCCGCCTTTACTCATCACTAGAGTTCGAAATACGGGTCGGGTAATTCGGACTCGCGGGTCGCGCGAGCAAGAAGTGAGAAATGGAATTACCCGAGTCTTTTCCTCGAATTGCTCAATTACCCGAGTCCAGGGAACTTTTCACTGTCATATCTCAGCTAGATGATTATCAAAATTTATGAAATTTTGTTTCCGACTACAGCTTTTGATGCTCGTTCGATTAATGTGAAAAGTAGCTCGAAATATTGATGATTATTTTTGAAGATCGGTAGGTCAAAAGTTGAAAACCCGACGAGATGAAGTTGAAAATGCCTTCGTTAACAATAAGCATGACTCCCTGTGACTTTCTGCTTGATTGGACCGACTTATCTCTTGATTTGGCAACGATTGTATCATTCGATTCTGAGCTCCCAAACATGATTTTTGGCCTGAACTGGTCCATATTGACACTAGCACCGTTCAGACAACAAAAAGATCACTCATCCAATCTCCATGAGTCTTAAAGTGCCCAGGTCGCGCCTTTCCACAAGGAAATCTCGAGTAATCCACTCTTTCTCTTCAGGACTTTTGGGGTTTAGCCGTTTTATCTCATCTGACAGGCCGTAAGGTTGAGTAAGAGCTACTGAGAAGAAATGAGAGCAAAATGCTTCATATTTAACACTCAAATAGGTATAAATAGAAGAGACAAACCTCAAAAAGCAGAAGAAAACGGGCGATATTTCAACGAGTTTCAAGAGCGACCACTCGCTAGATGGTCAATCGGTCGAAATTATTGTAATTATTTGTCTCACGATGCTAATTGCGCAATTAGGAGATGTTAAACGAGCGAAAACGCGAACTTTTGAACAACTTTTTGACTCTCTGGACTCGGGTAATTGAACGATTATGGCGCGCGGACTCGGGTTTCTCTCCCTGTCATTCTTCACTCGCGGGTACCCGTGGACTCGGGTAGCGTTGGATTTCGAACTATACTCATCACACAACAGTGGCAGAGCAATTACCAACTCACCAAAGGCCAGATCAAATCATAGATTTCGTTAAACTCGAAATACATTGTAATTGCAACAGCAAGCTGGATAAAAAAATCATGTCTGGCGCGAAAAGGAATTTTTACCTGATGAAGCGCCTTTACGAAATGACTCATTGAAACGACAAACACAACAATAATCAAGTTTTGTTGGTGTATCACTATCGCTTCCGAAGTTGCAGTATTGTCCTGAACCAAAACTGGAACTTTCAACAAAGTGGAATGGGTACCTCGAGCTTTTCCCTCGGGGAGTATAGCTCTCGGCTAGTCAGCACCGTGAAGATTCCGTTGCAAATGATGTAAATAATATAAGAGGAGAAAACGATTCCTTTGAGAATCTAAAAGTGAAACAAATGAAATATTAATAATTACAGAATTCTACCAGTGTGTTCTCGCGAGAAAGCGCTATAATTTTCTCCATTGTTTCCTGATTCTTGTAGACGTAAGATGCCGGCCAGATAGGAGCAGTGAATAGCACAGAAATCACGAATTGAACGACAAGCGCTCGGTTAATGATCGAGCAGGCCATTTCTGTGACATTTTCTTTAAAGAAAAAGCAATAACAGCAATTCACCCTTTCAGCAAAGTCTTGACGTCGCAATACATGATATCGATGAATCGCAATCGTTACTTTCCCGAATGTCGCGCCAGAGGCTCCGAGCTTATTGAAAGCCTACAAATTGTTCACAACATGTGAAATCTCATGATGTTTCAACGCACAAATGCCGTAGATGTAGACCGTCCAGTATCGCTCGGTATACGGAAATTGTGCGACGATGTAATACGAAACTACCGCGAGTACACTATAGGCTCCTGAAATATTGTATTGAGGAGCTCAATTCAGTTATTTCTGTCCGATTGAATTTTATCAGCATTCGTGTTGTAATAAAGAAGATGAAAAACGGTGTTCTGAAAGCGTTTCCAGAAGCTGTGCCCAGTCGAATGAGAAGGAATTAGTAGAGGGAGGAGAAGAAGAGGTCCGGAATAACCTCACTCCAGCCAGCCATCTGTAATCTCTTAGCAAAAAGTTTCGAAACACATTTGCGAATGTGAATGGAAAACGACCTGCGGAAGTCTGCTCGAAAATACACCTTTCGAAGATCTTCTCGAAAAATGATGTTCCATTTCCAATTAGAAAATGAGAGACATCACCAAAAATTTTTTTAAAAAAATGTGTGAGTTCATTCTAGGACTATATGGAGGTCTGGTCCTGAATAGTTGTTCCTTGAGATTCACTTCCGAATTAGCTATCTTTCGACGAAAGCTCGTTGTTGCTTTGCGGATGACGTCTCTCTTTACGACATAAAGATCGTGGAAATTTGTTCTGATAAGCAAGAAGGAATTTGTCCGACTGCTCTCCGATATTTACAGTAGAGAGATAATTTTATATTTTTTATCCGAAAATGAAGAAATAGACGAGGCAGACTTCCGGACACAGAGAAGGAGTCGATTGTATCCAGATCTCTTGAAACATCTCGTTGACTTTTACTTGGAAAAGAAGAGCCGCTGTTTGGCAACGCTACGGAAGCGAAACGTCGTGAATAGGCACTTCATTTAGTTGCTCAACTACCTACGCTCACATTTCCTCACTAGTGTGATGTCTGCAACTAAATTTCTGATCATATTCGGACTCCTCATTGTCAGTTTTGTCCTAAAAACATGAAAATTGCCACGAAATTTTAATCCAGATGTGCGATTCGACGTGTTTCATCGAGGAGCAATCGACCACGCCGATGAGAGCATACAGGTTTTCTGAATTAGACCATGCTCATCTTCATTTTAGCATTCGTTACCAAGTGGAATCGTACAGAAAATGCCAGACGTACTGCCAATACGACCCAAAGGTACGTTATTTATAAATTATTATTAAGGATTTTGCAAAAAAAGTATGTTTTACATTGTTTTAGTGCGTGACGGCAACTTACAGCGAGACGAAGCGAATTTGCCATTTGCAAGTTCCCACCTACTACACTTCCTGTGGCCTAGTACCGTACAAGAGATACGTAAAAACAGAAGCGAATTGCATCGGCACCTCTCACGCCGCTCCTTTTGGTATGTCGAGATACGGCAAATGAATAAAGCCGAAATCAAATATAATTCAGTTCGAACGAATCTCATATTGGAGCACGGACTCGATCCCTGCTTTCCCGATCGATCCTTTCTCCACCCTGAATTGGTCAACCTTCAAAACGCCTCGGCTCCACCCTGTCCAGTGCGAAAACTAGATGGATCGGAAGGCCCAGTCCTTCACTTTCGGTGGGATTGTGATCGATAAATGAGCCTAATCAGAAAACTTGCAGTGCTCTGGATGGTAATGGATCATACTCTTCGTTTGGAAATAGCAGGGATTTTAGGACGTATTTTTCAAGTCCCGCAAATACGGTTAGCATACTAATTTTGACATAACTCAAATTGTAATAAGAAGGAATGGAATTTCGTTTTCAGTTCAATCTTCTCTATAACAATGATGTGCCGAACACACCAGCTTTCCCGTATTGGATGATCTCTGCAACATGCGCAGAAGAAGGTCACTTTTTACTAATGCTGTAGAGTTTGCAAAAAATTTCCAAATTTAATGATGTGGTCTGATAACCCGCGGTTAGCTTATCACTTTTTTTTCTTCTCAATAAAATACAGAGGAGATGGGTTTTGCGAATCTGACGATCTAACATCCGTCCTCTCAGGTGACGAATGCCCATGTGCTCCTCTCCCTCTGCACCCGACCATTGTCGGCACTCGACCCACTCCCAATGTCATCGGCGCCTGTCCTGGGCAACGATTGCAGTGAGCGACTATTCCCATCCACTCGAGTGACGAAGTATCACTCGTTGATATTATTTCAGCACGAAGCCAGTGAGGTGGACGGGCGACTTTGTGATCGATGGCAGTACCGCACGGCTGTTTTGCGCGGTGAGAAAAGCATGCTTTGTGTTTTCAGTGCAGAGAAACAAAAATAATAAACAACAGTCAAGTGACGATTTTGAGGCAGGAAACTGGATGGCGGGCGAGAACGATCCTGGAAACTTTATGCTCATCTACAGTGGAGTGTGCGCCAACTGATACTTTTCCATATTTCTCATTTCACCATGTCGGTAAAATACTCGTTAATGATTGTAATTGTGCCAGAAACGATGAAACCAAAATTATTTAGAAAAATACATGAATGAGTTCACAAGAAAATTCTCGTTTGATGGTGATCAAATGTTTGGCTCTGTACGGATTTGCCGGACCCAGGCGATTTTGCCGGACCCAGGCGATTTTGCCGGACCCAAGCGATTTTGCCGGACCACGGCGATTTTGCCGGACCCAGGCGATTTTGCCGGACTCAAACGATTTTGCCGGACCCAGGAGATTTTGCCGGACCCAAGTACATGGAAAATCACAGATTGCATCATTTTTTCACTCAATTGCATAAGGATGACGTAATACTAGGCAATACCATGTTCTAAGCATTTAACGCACCTCAGACTCGATGGAAAAGAAGTGACAATGAGAGTAATTATTCGAAGATCTGTGGCCTATTGACGGTGACGCAATACCCTGTTCTATGAGTGGGACTCGCTCCAGACTCCACGGAGAAGCATGTTGGAGATCTCATTCGAGATCGCACGAGACCCCATTGCTGATTTTCTTCTCAATCACCGAATTGTGTAATGGTGATTCAATGCTACGCAATAATCAGTTCTAGGCTGTAGGTACGAATAAGGCATGAGTGACTCCCCCAGGCCTTCGAGTAGTCACTCGAGAATCAAATCTGAAATGGGGCCTCGTGTGATCTCGAATGAAATCTCCCGCATGCTTCTCCGTCGAGTCTGGCTCATTACACGCTTATAGCATTATTTTGCCTAATATTACGTCATCCTTGCAAAATCACTTTGGGTCCGGCAAAATCCCCTGGGTCCGGCAAAATCGCTCGGGTCCGGCAAAATCGCTTGGGTCCGGCAAAATCGCCTGGGTCCGGCAAAATCGCTTGGGTCCGGCAAAATCGCCTGGGTCCGGCAAAATCGCCTGGGTCCGGCAAAATCGCCTGGGTCCGGCAAATCCGTACAGAGCCAAATGTTTCACTATCGACAGGTTCATTTCTTCCGTCTGTCTGCCTCATTTCCCCATTCTCTCTCCTGAACAAACATTTGCACCATTACTGAAGTACCCGTTCTACTCTAAAACTGTGCACAAAGATTGCACTCGAATATAACAATAATTGCACGAGCTGCACACTCGATGTTCATTATTGCCACTTGGATGCTGACTTCGTATGGCGATGGTTTTATTGAGTTTTAAATAAATAAATTTAAAAGTTTACAAGTCAGAAACAATGCCGATAACAGAGAATACAATTCTCATGATTCCGTACTCATCCACAATTCGGATTGAGCTCTTGATGCAGAGATTTCTCTCGAGAGAATCCTTCGAGGCCTGGGGAAGCGCGTCGTACTCAGACTTCACCTGGACACGATTGATTAAAAATTATTTTTCTTCTAAAAATCGTACCTTCTTGACGTTCTTTCCGACCATCGAGAAGATCTCCATCGGATTCTTGCCGGCGACCTCGGATTCGGAGAGACCATTGATCGTCTCGAGGAAAGTGGTTCCGAGCTGAAAGAATGACTTCGCATCAGCCTTTTGCATCGAAAAACTCACATTTCTCACGAACGTCTGGGCGTTCGAATCGAGTTTGGCGATGGTCTTCTCCCACGTTGCGCGTCTCTTCATCAGAGCGGCGTACGTCTTCGGGGCGCGAGTCTTGAGCGCTTCGAAGAGCTGAATGGGGTCGAATTGATGGTCAGTCTATGAAGAAATAGACATACCTCCTCCATGGTCTTCACATTGATATGTCCTCCCTTAGCTGCCTCCTCCATCTCTTGCTTGATATCGGCCTCCTCTTGCTTCGTGAACACCAACTTTTCCGCGTCGGCTGCAAGAAATAATTCAAAATGTGCTTGAATTTCGAATATTTCATCCTTACAACCAACCTGAGCACGAGTTGAAGTAATCATCCAGGCTGATTCCCAGCTTCTTTGCTTCCTCGGCAAGAATGGTCTCGGCACGAGTCACATTCGTGTCTTCGCCCCAGATCAACTTGATCTTCTGCTGTCGATCAGTGAGGACGGGAGCGCCGTAGATGGCAACGAGAAGGCAGGAAAGGGCGATGAGGGATCTCATTGTGTGTTGAGAGAGAGAGTAGTTGTAGACTGAGGGAAGGGTGTGGATTTCCCCACTGGCTTCTGAATATATAGATAACCACGAGTGCTGACTCAGCTTGCCAGTGAGCAAGCTAAACGAGCGGATTGCGATATCGTCAGAATCATAAGTTCGCGTTTCTTCTATCCCCATTGCTCTCTCGCTCTGCCCGCTGAGTCAGACAGTTTGTTTGTACTTGCGATTCCGAGTAGCGAAACACAGAAATCGCGTGAGAGCAGAGAACCAATCCCCTCTCCCTCCATCTATTCTCGGGATACATTTGTGCGAGAGTAAGCCAGAGCGAGAGATCAAAATAATGCACGGAGCCGCTAACAATGGGCATTTGCTAGGAGAAGAAGAAAGAAGAAGAAATGCCGTCTCAATTGTGTTTCAAGAGTCGGCAAAGAAAAGCGACTTATTTTCGCAATGCTGCATTCATGGGGTTGTTTCTTCACAGACACACACGTCAGCATTTCGTTGCAGCTGCAACGCGAAATGCGTGAGTCATCCAATTTCGTGAGAGATTGACTGCGATCGGGGCTTTCACAACAACAAAAGAGAGCATCATCACTCAGTGACTTGAAAGATTTGAATTCTATGACAGATGCGTACTCTTGATTTATCATAAATTGAGTAATCACTTTATCCCAGGCAGGCTGACCATGTACACCACATCTGCCCTTTCCCTTGCTACTCTAACATGAGTCATAATCCATGCGCTTTCCGTGTGTTATGATTGAGCGAAAGTTGTGCAGGATATATAGCCAAACTACGCAAAATTGACAGCTTCTGTACATAGGAATTTCATCATGAGCACCTGTGTCAGCTCGGAAAAAAGAGAGAATTTCACATTAGTGTTCACTGTGACGAGATTTTGCAGTGAACATAGTGGAATTTGAATAATAATCAGGCGGCAAAATGATGATCAATTGTGAATTATGTTTTTTTATAGCTGTCAAGATTTTGTTGATGGTAATCGTGCGATATAACTGACCAACGTAACAGGATTGAAAGTCTTCACTTTCTTAAATTTGCTGAATTGTTCGTGTTTTCTGTCATATTTGCATGACGTGTCTGAGATGTTGAATTGCAAGCACACAACTTCACTGTACAAATATTTTTTATGCATGTTGGTGAGTTGGAGGAATTTGTCAGCAGCGGAAATTCCATCGTCGAATTTAGCAACTGAAAAAGAGACTTATGGATTTTAATTTCAGATACGTACACTGGCCGAGGACCGCATAGAGTTTCGATAATCGCATCACAGTGAATTTTCTGGAAATATTGTTGTTTTTGTTGTTGTTATTCTTGAAATATCAATGGCGGTGCTTTTCACAATAAAAATAAAATTTCAAATCGACCAACAACTCCTCTGTTCTCCCAGGCTTTCATCGCGTAGATGAGGTCTGCAAAATGGAAACTTGATTTTTTTTCTGCATTCCTAT
Source organism: Pristionchus maxplancki (assembly GCA_900490775.1). Lineage (NCBI taxonomy): Eukaryota > Metazoa > Nematoda > Chromadorea > Rhabditida > Neodiplogasteridae > Pristionchus > Pristionchus maxplancki. The sequence goes on from LS573747.1 coordinate 34,993, forward strand.
TACAAGAATTCTGTGATAAGACAAGGATCCACAAGATTTGCAACCAACCTTGGATAGCGCAATAAATTGGTTTCGGGATTCCGTCGATTAGGTCCTAAAACAGCTGGTGTGCGAAACAACTACCAAAAATTACGGACATTTTCTGGAGCAATCGTAGTGGTGTCTTCAGGCAAGGGGACGTCTGCGAAAGCGGCAGTGGAACCGACTAGAAGGAATAGGAGGAAAATAGTGATGGGCATTGTTGAAGTGTCAAGTTGCTGTTCTCAATAGGCCATCAATTTTATAGGCTGTAAACTTTTTAAATATGCAGTGGGAGCCGTGGCAAAAACAAATATCTGCAGGTTCCGGAAGGCGAGTAGCACGACGAGAGAAAATGTTGATGACATATTTGCAAGTGAATAATATTTAGCACAGTGATCTGTGATCTGATGAAATGTAAGGGAGGTTTAAAATGTACATGAGTCATCATCCATCTGCTTCCGTCTGTGTTATGATTGAGCGAAAGTTGTGCAGGATATCCAGCCAAACTACGCGAAATTGACAGCTTCTGTAAGTAGGAATTTCATCATGAGCACCTATGTCAGTTCGGAAATACGAGAGAATTTGGTACGCTTGTGTGAGAAATGGCGGAATTTCAACAATCAAAAGGCGAAACAGTGTACTATGAATTTATGCTGTTTCTTAATGACCAAACCACGAGAATTTTTTTTAATTGCTGAATTGTTCGTTTTGTTCTGTTAGATTTGCAGGTTTTTGCATGACGTGTCTGAGATGTTGAATTGCTATCACATAACTTCACTTTACTGAAAAATTTTATGCACGTTGGTGAGTCGGAGGAATTTATCTGCACGAAAATTTCACCGTCGAATTCAGCAACTGCAAAACAATTTTTTTATTGATGGGAAGTTCTATTCGGTTGTTCACCAAAAAACATTTTAGGTACTTACGCTGGTCGAGGTCCGCATGGAGTTTCGATCATCGCATCGCAGTGAATTTTCTGCAATTACTTTGTTTTCTTTGTTCATTTTGCACTTTCCTCAGTTCTTCTTCCATAAAAAATCTATTTTAAAATCGACCAACCACCCCTCTGTTCTCCCATGCTTTCATCGCGTAGATGAGGTCTGCAAATTTGAAATTCTTTTACGAACAGACGGATTTACACATGCGTAACACCATTGAATGAGTGACGATGTGCCAGATGTATCTAACCTTGTATAGCACAATAGATCGGTTTAGGTATTCCGTCGATCAGGTCCTAAAATTGCAGATACCACGAAATTTAGGGGAACAATTGGCAATTGGAGTTACTTCTGCGAATGGTACCTTAGCGGGTTGTACGTGTTCGGTAAATGCGACTGTCGAAGGGACGAGAAGAAAGAGCAGGAAGATAGATACCGACATGTTTGGACTTTCAAGTTGTTGTTTTCAGTGACCCATCAAGTTTATAGGAATTATATAGTGAACTTGTTGATTATGCAGTGACAGCAGTGGCAAACACATTTGCTGGAAACAAAAGTCTGCAGAGACGAGGAACCGAGTAGCACAACAGGATTGCAAAATGCAGAAGGCATATTTTGCAGTAATTTTCAGCAAAGTGATCGATTGAGATGTATTTGGCGGTGTTAATATAATTTTGGTTTTTGCATTTGAAGAGATTTATCATAGATGGTCAGAGATTGCTGAATATCACAGAGAAGCGTATGATGAAATGGGCAAGTCCAGGCCTTTCAAGTGGGCAAGACCGGGCACACAGATACATATTTACAATTAGGCCACAGCCTCAACCACTGCGTACACAATCTTGAGGAGGCCGTACTCATCGACGATGCGAAGGGTGCTTCTGATGCAGAAGACGCGCTCGAGCGAGTCCTTCGAGGTCTGCGGAAGCGCGTCGTAGTCAGTCTTCACCTGAAACAGAGAGTGGTTAGAGAGGTCAACGCTTTTCGAAATACAAACCTTCATGATGTTCTTGCCCAGCATTGTGATGATATCGAAGGGGTTCTTTCCACTGGTCTCGGCATCAGAAAGATTGTTGATGCTCTCGAGAAGGCTGTTACCGAGCTGAAACACAGACAATTTTCTTGATCTGTTGATCTTGAACCGACGCAAATGCGAAAACTCACATTTCTCACAAACGTCTGGGCAGGTCCATCGAGTTTGGCAACGTATTTCTCGAAGAGGTCGCGACGCTTCGAGAGGATTTCGTACGTCTTCGGGGCGCGAGTCTTGAGGATGTTGAAGAGCTGAAGGGATAAAATAATCACTTTTTTTTCGAAATAAGTTTACCTCATCCCAGTTGTTGACCTTGATCGACTTGACATCGCCGATCGATTCCATCTCCTTCTTGATGTCTTCCTCCTCCTGCTTCGAGAAGTCCATCTTGTCAGCATCGGCTGGAAACATAGAATTTCGAAAAATGAGAGGAGCGTTGGTTGAAAACGAGATAAAAAAGACCAACCGGCGCACGAGTTGAAGTAATCATCAGTAGACATGCCCAGCTTCTTCGCTTCCTCTTCGATGATAATCTCCGCACGGGTCACATTCGTGTCCTCGCCCCAGATCAACTTGATCTTCGCAGCACGATCGGGAGATACGGGAGCAGCACAGGCGATGGCGACCAGGGCGGCAATGCAAAGGATGGCTTGCATGGTTGAGTGTTGAGAGTAGACTGGTAGGCAAACCAGAGTGAGGACTTCCTGGCTGACTTGGGAATATATAGTGAACCAGAGGCGGGCTGAGTCAGCGCATGAATGAGTGAGTTAAACGAGCAGATGCTAGGAATCATAATCGTTTCTTCTGCCACCACTGCTCTCTCGCTCTCGTGAGTCAGAATGTTTTCCTTGTTTGTTCTCTCGATTCCGACTAGCGAAACACGGATATCGTAAGAGAGAGCAAAGGACCAACTCTATTTCCTCTCTCTACATCGATTGCATTTAAAGCGAGTTCAAAATATCACGTTTGCAGTGAGTAAGTTGTGTGGACAGTTTGTCACGTCATTATCCGGGGCATTTGTCGAGCTTTTGCACCCCACAATTAAAATCTAATGGTGATTTGATCGAAAGCATTTCAAATATCTTTTTTTAAAATATATATTCCGTGAATTTATCCTGCCTTCGAGAACCAATTTCGTATTTAATGGTGCACGGCAATGTCGCATAAAAAAGTATGAAACTGATTCATCCATGACTGATCATGCAAACGAGCTGGTGGCATGTTGACATCCCTCACTCACTGAGTCATTCTAGGTGCGGTCTCTGTGTGTTATGAATTGCAGGCTGGCGGAGCAGTGCTGAATGTCTATTCAAACTACGCAAACTTCGCAGCTATGGAAAAAAGTGGTATGGCTCAAAGAAGCGATGCACAAAACAAGACTGATAAGCTCCAGTTGGTTATTAAAATGTGTTAGTACTGGAAAGTAGTTCGGGCGTTCTTCAAGTTTTTCTTAGTAGACAAGTGAAACTCACAAGCTCGAACAATATCTTCATTGTCGTTTCTACTATTTCCGAATGTTGCGAGCAAGAAACAAGCAGAAACGAAACAGGACGGAGATTCGACGAGAAAATGATGAGTACGGAAAGCCAATTTGTTCTAGAGCACCGCTATGTTTTGTTCTGTGCGTGGAATTAATTCCTTATTGCTATGAAATTCGCTGTGAGAAGAGCGAACCCTAGAAGAGCGAACTGTGGGCGTTTGAGCAGTACTTATTCTCAGATGAAGTGTTTATGTGACTCGTAAACGCTCCCGTATATAGATGCGCTTCTGATCATGTACGAAAAATTATGAACATGTATGCTGCCGTGTTCATGGCTACACTGTGGATATGCGGACATACATACGAACATGGACATAGACATGGATATTCTCATCACCACTATCATCAAAGACCAATGCCTTCGATTAGGGCGCATCGTCGTAAGTTGTTCAGAAATGAAAGATGTTGCCACTACAAGTTATTTACATTTAGACGGACCAATTATCATTCCTCCACCACGACCACAATGTAAGAAGCAAATCAATGCCCCAGGTGAGTGGTGAGCCAGTAGGCGTGCATTGTGATCCTGTTTTTATCACTTTCGTGTCGACTCGACGACTCTGGCATAGTTGCTTGAGGCATAATTGAATTATGCATGCTAATAATCTATCATATAAGACGATACAAATTATTTTTTCCAAGTGTCGCCACCAGTTTCATTGCAACTGAAGGATGGTCCTACCCTGTTGCACGCAAAATGCGACTAATTGAAAATCGAGATTGTGCAGGTTTCGTGCAACTTTTCAGCTTGCACCGAATAACGCGTGTTTTATGATGGCGAACTCAATGACATTCTTAGTTTTAGTTCATGAAGTGTTTGATCTCATTGAACACACAAATATATACAATATTTATTCGCAAGATACATAGGAGGGAAATGTTTTCTTAGTTGGTCATCTTCAGTGCATTATGCTTTTGCTTGTTTCACATTGTCGTCAATCGAGTGGAGCACGTCGAAGCAGTTGGGAGCTCACTGCAAAGAAATTGGTTAGTCGTATTCAATCAAAATTTGGCTCTGTTTCCTCTTTGCACATTTTGTAAGTGAGAAATCGTGCAAGGATGTGAAACTCATTCGATTCTCTCCCTCATTGCACATTCTGTCAGTGAGAAAAGGTGCAAAGGCGAATCATTCCTGCCTCTCACTCCTATCCGGATGGGTCGTCTCTCTCCTCTTTGCACATTTTGTCAGTGAGAAATCGTGCAAGGATGTGAAACTCATTCGATTCTCTCCCTCATTGCACATTCTGTCAGTGAGAAATCGTGCAATGGTCTCTCCCTCGCCCTCTATTCTCCCCATCATTCTCCTCTCTCACTCACTTCTCGGACGGTTGACTCAGCTCCTCCATTGATACAGCCCGCGATAAGTTTATCCGTCCTTGATTCCACTGTATCATTGCTGCAGATTAGCCATTGATGCTCTTCGCAACTCCATTCTGAGGCGTCTGAGGTGAATACTGATGATCTCATTGTGCATTATCTTTGTGATTTCCTGTTTGTGATAATGACTTCACCTTTAGCGTGTTTAGAATATAACATCTCATTAATGGAGTTGCGAAGAGCATCAATGGCGAATCTGCAGCGAGACGACAGTCGAATCAAGGACGGATAAACTTATCGCGGGCTGTATCAATGGAGGAGCTGAGTCGACCGTCCGAGAAGTGAGTGAGAGAGGA